>CATOHG010000010.1:600000-887497 GCA_951800055.1 Cenopis cana | reverse complement strand
CTAACCTAACCTAACCTAACCTAACCTAACCTAACCTAACCTAACCTAACCTAACCTAACCTAACCTAACCTAACCTAACCTAACCTAACCTAACCTAACCTAACCTAACCTAACCTAACCTAACCTAACCTAACCTAACCTAACCTAACCTAACCTAACCTAACCTAACCTAACCTAACCTAACCTAACCTAACCTAACCTAACCTAACCTAACCTAACCTAACCTAACCTAACCTAACCTAACCTAACCTAACCTAACCTAACCTAACCTAACCTAACCTAACCTAACCTAACCTAACCTAACCTAACCTAACCTAACCTAACCTAACCTAACCTAACCTAACCTAACCTAACCTAACCTAACCTAACCTAACCTAACCTAACCTAACCTAACCTAACCTAACCTAACCTAACCTAACCTAACCTAACCTAACCTAACCTAACCTAACCTAACCTAACCTAACCTAACCTAACCTAACCTAACCTAACCTAACCTAACCTAACCTAACCTAACCTAACCTAACCTAACCTAACCTAACCTAACCTAACCTAACCTAACCTAACCTAACCTAACCTAACCTAACCTAACCTAACCTAACCTAACCTAACCTAACCTAACCTAACCTAACCTAACCTAACCTAACCTAACCTAACCTAACCTAACCTAACCTAACCTAACCTAACCTAACCTAACCTAACCTAACCTAACCTAACCTAACCTAACCTAACCTAACCTAACCTAACCTAACCTAACCTAACCTAACCTAACCTAACCTAACCTAACCTAACCTAACCTAACCTAACCTAACCTAACCTAACCTAACCTAACCTAACCTAACCTAACCTAACCTAACCTAACCTAACCTAACCTAACCTAACCTAACCTAACCTAACCTAACCTAACCTAACCTAACCTAACCTAACCTAACCTAACCTAACCTAACCTAACCTAACCTAACCTAACCTAACCTAACCTAACCTAACCTAACCTAACCTAACCTAACCTAACCTAACCTAACCTAACCTAACCTAACCTAACCTAACCTAACCTAACCTAACCTAACCTAACCTAACCTAACCTAACCTAACCTAACCTAACCTAACCTAACCTAACCTAACCTAACCTAACCTAACCTAACCTAACCTAACCTAACCTAACCTAACCTAACCTAACCTAACCTAACCTAACCTAACCTAACCTAACCTAACCTAACCTAACCTAACCTAACCTAACCTAACCTAACCTAACCTAACCTAACCTAACCTAACCTAACCTAACCTAACCTAACCTAACCTAACCTAACCTAACCTAACCTAACCTAACCTAACCTAACCTAACCTAACCTAACCTAACCTAACCTAACCTAACCTAACCTAACCTAACCTAACCTAACCTAACCTAACCTAACCTAACCTAACCTAACCTAACCTAACCTAACCTAACCTAACCTAACCTAACCTAACCTAACCTAACCTAACCTAACCTAACCTAACCTAACCTAACCTAACCTAACCTAACCTAACCTAACCTAACCTAACCTAACCTAACCTAACCTAACCTAACCTAACCTAACCTAACCTAACCTAACCTAACCTAACCTAACCTAACCTAACCTAACCTAACCTAACCTAACCTAACCTAACCTAACCTAACCTAACCTAACCTAACCTAACCTAACCTAACCTAACCTAACCTAACCTAACCTAACCTAACCTAACCTAACCTAACCTAACCTAACCTAACCTAACCTAACCTAACCTAACCTAACCTAACCTAACCTAACCTAACCTAACCTAACCTAACCTAACCTAACCTAACCTAACCTAACCTAACCTAACCTAACCTAACCTAACCTAACCTAACCTAACCTAACCTAACCTAACCTAACCTAACCTAACCTAACCTAACCTAACCTAACCTAACCTAACCTAACCTAACCTAACCTAACCTAACCTAACCTAACCTAACCTAACCTAACCTAACCTAACCTAACCTAACCTAACCTAACCTAACCTAACCTAACCTAACCTAACCTAACCTAACCTAACCTAACCTAACCTAACCTAACCTAACCTAACCTAACCTAACCTAACCTAACCTAACCTAACCTAACCTAACCTAACCTAACCTAACCTAACCTAACCTAACCTAACCTAACCTAACCTAACCTAACCTAACCTAACCTAACCTAACCTAACCTAACCTAACCTAACCTAACCTAACCTAACCTAACCTAACCTAACCTAACCTAACCTAACCTAACCTAACCTAACCTAACCTAACCTAACCTAACCTAACCTAACCTAACCTAACCTAACCTAACCTAACCTAACCTAACCTAACCTAACCTAACCTAACCTAACCTAACCTAACCTAACCTAACCTAACCTAACCTAACCTAACCTAACCTAACCTAACCTAACCTAACCTAACCTAACCTAACCTAACCTAACCTAACCTAACCTAACCTAACCTAACCTAACCTAACCTAACCTAACCTAACCTAACCTAACCTAACCTAACCTAACCTAACCTAACCTAACCTAACCTAACCTAACCTAACCTAACCTAACCTAACCTAACCTAACCTAACCTAACCTAACCTAACCTAACCTAACCTAACCTAACCTAACCTAACCTAACCTAACCTAACCTAACCTAACCTAACCTAACCTAACCTAACCTAACCTAACCTAACCTAACCTAACCTAACCTAACCTAACCTAACCTAACCTAACCTAACCTAACCTAACCTAACCTAACCTAACCTAACCTAACCTAACCTAACCTAACCTAACCTAACCTAACCTAACCTAACCTAACCTAACCTAACCTAACCTAACCTAACCTAACCTAACCTAACCTAACCTAACCTAACCTAACCTAACCTAACCTAACCTAACCTAACCTAACCTAACCTAACCTAACCTAACCTAACCTAACCTAACCTAACCTAACCTAACCTAACCTAACCTAACCTAACCTAACCTAACCTAACCTAACCTAACCTAACCTAACCTAACCTAACCTAACCTAACCTAACCTAACCTAACCTAACCTAACCTAACCTAACCTAACCTAACCTAACCTAACCTAACCTAACCTAACCTAACCTAACCTAACCTAACCTAACCTAACCTAACCTAACCTAACCTAACCTAACCTAACCTAACCTAACCTAACCTAACCTAACCTAACCTATCCTAACCTAACCTAACCTAACCTAACCTAACCTAACCTAACCTAACCTAACCTAACCTAACCTAACCTAACCTAACCTAACCTAACCTAACCTAACCTAACCTAACCTAACCTAACCTAACCTAACCTAACCTAACCTAACCTAACCTAACCTAACCTAACCTAACCTAACCTAACCTAACCTAACCTAACCTAACCTAACCTAACCTAACCTAACCTAACCTAACCTAACCTAACCTAACCTAACCTAACCTAACCTAACCTAACCTAACCTAACCTAACCTAACCTAACCTAACCTAACCTAACCTAACCTAACCTAACCTAACCTAACCTAACCTAACCTAACCTAACCTAACCTAACCTAACCTAACCTAACCTAACCTAACCTAACCTAACCTAACCTAACCTAACCTAACCTAACCTAACCTAACCTAACCTAACCTAACCTAACCTAACCTAACCTAACCTAACCTAACCTAACCTAACCTAACCTAACCTAACCTAACCTAACCTAACCTAACCTAACCTAACCTAACCTAACCTAACCTAACCTAACCTAACCTAACCTAACCTAACCTAACCTAACCTAACCTAACCTAACCTAACCTAACCTAACCTAACCTAACCTAACCTAACCTAACCTAACCTAACCTAACCTAACCTAACCTAACCTAACCTAACCTAACCTAACCTAACCTAACCTAACCTAACCTAACCTAACCTAACCTAACCTAACCTAACCTAACCTAACCTAACCTAACCTAACCTAACCTAACCTAACCTAACCTAACCTAACCTAACCTAACCTAACCTAACCTAACCTAACCTAACCTAACCTAACCTAACCTAACCTAACCTAACCTAACCTAACCTAACCTAACCTAACCTAACCTAACCTAACCTAACCTAACCTAACCTAACCTAACCTAACCTAACCTAACCTAACCTAACCTAACCTAACCTAACCTAACCTAACCTAACCTAACCTAACCTAACCTAACCTAACCTAACCTAACCTAACCTAACCTAACCTAACCTAACCTAACCTAACCTAACCTAACCTAACCTAACCTAACCTAACCTAACCTAACCTAACCTAACCTAACCTAACCTAACCTAACCTAACCTAACCTAACCTAACCTAACCTAACCTAACCTAACCTAACCTAACCTAACCTAACCTAACCTAACCTAACCTAACCTAACCTAACCTAACCTAACCTAACCTAACCTAACCTAACCTAACCTAACCTAACCTAACCTAACCTAACCTAACCTAACCTAACCTAACCTAACCTAACCTAACCTAACCTAACCTAACCTAACCTAACCTAACCTAACCTAACCTAACCTAACCTAACCTAACCTAACCTAACCTAACCTAACCTAACCTAACCTAACCTAACCTAACCTAACCTAACCTAACCTAACCTAACCTAACCTAACCTAACCTAACCTAACCTAACCTAACCTAACCTAACCTAACCTAACCTAACCTAACCTAACCTAACCTAACCTAACCTAACCTAACCTAACCTAACCTAACCTAACCTAACCTAACCTAACCTAACCTAACCTAACCTAACCTAACCTAACCTAACCTAACCTAACCTAACCTAACCTAACCTAACCTAACCTAACCTAACCTAACCTAACCTAACCTAACCTAACCTAACCTAACCTAACCTAACCTAACCTAACCTAACCTAACCTAACCTAACCTAACCTAACCTAACCTAACCTAACCTAACCTAACCTAACCTAACCTAACCTAACCTAACCTAACCTAACCTAACCTAACCTAACCTAACCTAACCTAACCTAACCTAACCTAACCTAACCTAACCTAACCTAACCTAACCTAACCTAACCTAACCTAACCTAACCTAACCTAACCTAACCTAACCTAACCTAACCTAACCTAACCTAACCTAACCTAACCTAACCTAACCTAACCTAACCTAACCTAACCTAACCTAACCTAACCTAACCTAACCTAACCTAACCTAACCTAACCTAACCTAACCTAACCTAACCTAACCTAACCTAACCTAACCTAACCTAACCTAACCTAACCTAACCTAACCTAACCTAACCTAACCTAACCTAACCTAACCTAACCTAACCTAACCTAACCTAACCTAACCTAACCTAACCTAACCTAACCTAACCTAACCTAACCTAACCTAACCTAACCTAACCTAACCTAACCTAACCTAACCTAACCTAACCTAACCTAACCTAACCTAACCTAACCTAACCTAACCTAACCTAACCTAACCTAACCTAACCTAACCTAACCTAACCTAACCTAACCTAACCTAACCTAACCTAACCTAACCTAACCTAACCTAACCTAACCTAACCTAACCTAACCTAACCTAACCTAACCTAACCTAACCTAACCTAACCTAACCTAACCTAACCTAACCTAACCTAACCTAACCTAACCTAACCTAACCTAACCTAACCTAACCTAACCTAACCTAACCTAACCTAACCTAACCTAACCTAACCTAACCTAACCTAACCTAACCTAACCTAACCTAACCTAACCTAACCTAACCTAACCTAACCTAACCTAACCTAACCTAACCTAACCTAACCTAACCTAACCTAACCTAACCTAACCTAACCTAACCTAACCTAACCTAACCTAACCTAACCTAACCTAACCTAACCTAACCTAACCTAACTCTAACCTAACCTAACCTAACCTAACCTAACCTAACCTAACCTAACCTAACCTAACCTAACCTAACCTAACCTAACCTAACCTAACCTAACCTAACCTAACCTAACCTAACCTAACCTAACCTAACCTAACCTAACCTAACCTAACCTAACCTAACCTAACCTAACCTAACCTAACCTAACCTAACCTAACCTAACCTAACCTAACCTAACCTAACCTAACCTAACCTAACCTAACCTAACCTAACCTAACCTAACCTAACCTAACCTAACCTAACCTAACCTAACCTAACCTAACCTAACCTAACCTAACCTAACCTAACCTAACCTAACCTAACCTAACCTAACCTAACCTAACCTAACCTAACCTAACCTAACCTAACCTAACCTAACCTAACCTAACCTAACCTAACCTAACCTAACCTAACCTAACCTAACCTAACCTAACCTAACCTAACCTAACCTAACCTAACCTAACCTAACCTAACCTAACCTAACCTAACCTAACCTAACCTAACCTAACCTAACCTAACCTAACCTAACCTAACCTAACCTAACCTAACCTAACCTAACCTAACCTAACCTAACCTAACCTAACCTAACCTAACCTAACCTAACCTAACCTAACCTAACCTAACCTAACCTAACCTAACCTAACCTAACCTAACCTAACCTAACCTAACCTAACCTAACCTAACCTAACCTAACCTAACCTAACCTAACCTAACCTAACCTAACCTAACCTAACCTAACCTAACCTAACCTAACCTAACCTAACCTAACCTAACCTAACCTAACCTAACCTAACCTAACCTAACCTAACCTAACCTAACCTAACCTAACCTAACCTAACCTAACCTAACCTAACCTAACCTAACCTAACCTAACCTAACCTAACCTAACCTAACCTAACCTAACCTAACCTAACCTAACCTAACCTAACCTAACCTAACCTAACCTAACCTAACCTAACCTAACCTAACCTAACCTAACCTAACCTAACCTAACCTAACCTAACCTAACCTAACCTAACCTAACCTAACCTAACCTAACCTAACCTAACCTAACCTAACCTAACCTAACCTAACCTAACCTAACCTAACCTAACCTAACCTAACCTAACCTAACCTAACCTAACCTAACCTAACCTAACCTAACCTAACCTAACCTAACCTAACCTAACCTAACCTAACCTAACCTAACCTAACCTAACCTAACCTAACCTAACCTAACCTAACCTAACCTAACCTAACCTAACCTAACCTAACCTAACCTAACCTAACCTAACCTAACCTAACCTAACCTAACCTAACCTAACCTAACCTAACCTAACCTAACCTAACCTAACCTAACCTAACCTAACCTAACCTAACCTAACCTAACCTAACCTAACCTAACCTAACCTAACCTAACCTAACCTAACCTAACCTAACCTAACCTAACCTAACCTAACCTAACCTAACCTAACCTAACCTAACCTAACCTAACCTAACCTAACCTAACCTAACCTAACCTAACCTAACCTAACCTAACCTAACCTAACCTAACCTAACCTAACCTAACCTAACCTAACCTAACCTAACCTAACCTAACCTAACCTAACCTAACCTAACCTAACCTAACCTAACCTAACCTAACCTAACCTAACCTAACCTAACCTAACCTAACCTAACCTAACCTAACCTAACCTAACCTAACCTAACCTAACCTAACCTAACCTAACCTAACCTAACCTAACCTAACCTAACCTAACCTAACCTAACCTAACCTAACCTAACCTAACCTAACCTAACCTAACCTAACCTAACCTAACCTAACCTAACCTAACCTAACCTAACCTAACCTAACCTAACCTAACCTAACCTAACCTAACCTAACCTAACCTAACCTAACCTAACCTAACCTAACCTAACCTAACCTAACCTAACCTAACCTAACCTAACCTAACCTAACCTAACCTAACCTAACCTAACCTAACCTAACCTAACCTAACCTAACCTAACCTAACCTAACCTAACCTAACCTAACCTAACCTAACCTAACCTAACCTAACCTAACCTAACCTAACCTAACCTAACCTAACCTAACCTAACCTAACCTAACCTAACCTAACCTAACCTAACCTAACCTAACCTAACCTAACCTAACCTAACCTAACCTAACCTAACCTAACCTAACCTAACCTAACCTAACCTAACCTAACCTAACCTAACCTAACCTAACCTAACCTAACCTAACCTAACCTAACCTAACCTAACCTAACCTAACCTAACCTAACCTAACCTAACCTAACCTAACCTAACCTAACCTAACCTAACCTAACCTAACCTAACCTAACCTAACCTAACCTAACCTAACCTAACCTAACCTAACCTAACCTAACCTAACCTAACCTAACCTAACCTAACCTAACCTAACCTAACCTAACCTAACCTAACCTAACCTAACCTAACCTAACCTAACCTAACCTAACCTAACCTAACCTAACCTAACCTAACCTAACCTAACCTAACCTAACCTAACCTAACCTAACCTAACCTAACCTAACCTAACCTAACCTAACCTAACCTAACCTAACCTAACCTAACCTAACCTAACCTAACCTAACCTAACCTAACCTAACCTAACCTAACCTAACCTAACCTAACCTAACCTAACCTAACCTAACCTAACCTAACCTAACCTAACCTAACCTAACCTAACCTAACCTAACCTAACCTAACCTAACCTAACCTAACCTAACCTAACCTAACCTAACCTAACCTAACCTAACCTAACCTAACCTAACCTAACCTAACCTAACCTAACCTAACCTAACCTAACCTAACCTAACCTAACCTAACCTAACCTAACCTAACCTAACCTAACCTAACCTAACCTAACCTAACCTAACCTAACCTAACCTAACCTAACCTAACCTAACCTAACCTAACCTAACCTAACCTAACCTAACCTAACCTAACCTAACCTAACCTAACCTAACCTAACCTAACCTAACCTAACCTAACCTAACCTAACCTAACCTAACCTAACCTAACCTAACCTAACCTAACCTAACCTAACCTAACCTAACCTAACCTAACCTAACCTAACCTAACCTAACCTAACCTAACCTAACCTAACCTAACCTAACCTAACCTAACCTAACCTAACCTAACCTAACCTAACCTAACCTAACCTAACCTAACCTAACCTAACCTAACCTAACCTAACCTAACCTAACCTAACCTAACCTAACCTAACCTAACCTAACCTAACCTAACCTAACCTAACCTAACCTAACCTAACCTAACCTAACCTAACCTAACCTAACCTAACCTAACCTAACCTAACCTAACCTAACCTAACCTAACCTAACCTAACCTAACCTAACCTAACCTAACCTAACCTAACCTAACCTAACCTAACCTAACCTAACCTAACCTAACCTAACCTAACCTAACCTAACCTAACCTAACCTAACCTAACCTAACCTAACCTAACCTAACCTAACCTAACCTAACCTAACCTAACCTAACCTAACCTAACCTAACCTAACCTAACCTAACCTAACCTAACCTAACCTAACCTAACCTAACCTAACCTAACCTAACCTAACCTAACCTAACCTAACCTAACCTAACCTAACCTAACCTAACCTAACCTAACCTAACCTAACCTAACCTAACCTAACCTAACCTAACCTAACCTAACCTAACCTAACCTAACCTAACCTAACCTAACCTAACCTAACCTAACCTAACCTAACCTAACCTAACCTAACCTAACCTAACCTAACCTAACCTAACCTAACCTAACCTAACCTAACCTAACCTAACCTAACCTAACCTAACCTAACCTAACCTAACCTAACCTAACCTAACCTAACCTAACCTAACCTAACCTAACCTAACCTAACCTAACCTAACCTAACCTAACCTAACCTAACCTAACCTAACCTAACCTAACCTAACCTAACCTAACCTAACCTAACCTAACCTAACCTAACCTAACCTAACCTAACCTAACCTAACCTAACCTAACCTAACCTAACCTAACCTAACCTAACCTAACCTAACCTAACCTAACCTAACCTAACCTAACCTAACCTAACCTAACCTAACCTAACCTAACCTAACCTAACCTAACCTAACCTAACCTAACCTAACCTAACCTAACCTAACCTAACCTAACCTAACCTAACCTAACCTAACCTAACCTAACCTAACCTAACCTAACCTAACCTAACCTAACCTAACCTAACCTAACCTAACCTAACCTAACCTAACCTAACCTAACCTAACCTAACCTAACCTAACCTAACCTAACCTAACCTAACCTAACCTAACCTAACCTAACCTAACCTAACCTAACCTAACCTAACCTAACCTAACCTAACCTAACCTAACCTAACCTAACCTAACCTAACCTAACCTAACCTAACCTAACCTAACCTAACCTAACCTAACCTAACCTAACCTAACCTAACCTAACCTAACCTAACCTAACCTAACCTAACCTAACCTAACCTAACCTAACCTAACCTAACCTAACCTAACCTAACCTAACCTAACCTAACCTAACCTAACCTAACCTAACCTAACCTAACCTAACCTAACCTAACCTAACCTAACCTAACCTAACCTAACCTAACCTAACCTAACCTAACCTAACCTAACCTAACCTAACCTAACCTAACCTAACCTAACCTAACCTAACCTAACCTAACCTAACCTAACCTAACCTAACCTAACCTAACCTAACCTAACCTAACCTAACCTAACCTAACCTAACCTAACCTAACCTAACCTAACCTAACCTAACCTAACCTAACCTAACCTAACCTAACCTAACCTAACCTAACCTAACCTAACCTAACCTAACCTAACCTAACCTAACCTAACCTAACCTAACCTAACCTAACCTAACCTAACCTAACCTAACCTAACCTAACCTAACCTAACCTAACCTAACCTAACCTAACCTAACCTAACCTAACCTAACCTAACCTAACCTAACCTAACCTAACCTAACCTAACCTAACCTAACCTAACCTAACCTAACCTAACCTAACCTAACCTAACCTAACCTAACCTAACCTAACCTAACCTAACCTAACCTAACCTAACCTAACCTAACCTAACCTAACCTAACCTAACCTAACCTAACCTAACCTAACCTAACCTAACCTAACCTAACCTAACCTAACCTAACCTAACCTAACCTAACCTAACCTAACCTAACCTAACCTAACCTAACCTAACCTAACCTAACCTAACCTAACCTAACCTAACCTAACCTAACCTAACCTAACCTAACCTAACCTAACCTAACCTAACCTAACCTAACCTAACCTAACCTAACCTAACCTAACCTAACCTAACCTAACCTAACCTAACCTAACCTAACCTAACCTAACCTAACCTAACCTAACCTAACCTAACCTAACCTAACCTAACCTAACCTAACCTAACCTAACCTAACCTAACCTAACCTAACCTAACCTAACCTAACCTAACCTAACCTAACCTAACCTAACCTAACCTAACCTAACCTAACCTAACCTAACCTAACCTAACCTAACCTAACCTAACCTAACCTAACCTAACCTAACCTAACCTAACCTAACCTAACCTAACCTAACCTAACCTAACCTAACCTAACCTAACCTAACCTAACCTAACCTAACCTAACCTAACCTAACCTAACCTAACCTAACCTAACCTAACCTAACCTAACCTAACCTAACCTAACCTAACCTAACCTAACCTAACCTAACCTAACCTAACCTAACCTAACCTAACCTAACCTAACCTAACCTAACCTAACCTAACCTAACCTAACCTAACCTAACCTAACCTAACCTAACCTAACCTAACCTAACCTAACCTAACCTAACCTAACCTAACCTAACCTAACCTAACCTAACCTAACCTAACCTAACCTAACCTAACCTAACCTAACCTAACCTAACCTAACCTAACCTAACCTAACCTAACCTAACCTAACCTAACCTAACCTAACCTAACCTAACCTAACCTAACCTAACCTAACCTAACCTAACCTAACCTAACCTAACCTAACCTAACCTAACCTAACCTAACCTAACCTAACCTAACCTAACCTAACCTAACCTAACCTAACCTAACCTAACCTAACCTAACCTAACCTAACCTAACCTAACCTAACCTAACCTAACCTAACCTAACCTAACCTAACCTAACCTAACCTAACCTAACCTAACCTAACCTAACCTAACCTAACCTAACCTAACCTAACCTAACCTAACCTAACCTAACCTAACCTAACCTAACCTAACCTAACCTAACCTAACCTAACCTAACATGACCTAAACTAACCTTTAACTTGCGTGTTATAAGCAACCTAACCTAACCTAACCTAACCTAACCTAACCTAACCTAACCTAACCTAACCTAACCTAACCTAACCTTTTTTTTTTTTTTTTTTTTTGACCCAGAGAAATGCATGAAACTGCATACCAATACGTAACCTAAGGCTCCGGGGGAGAACCAGAAATTACGCATTGGTTATGTGGGGCTCTCCAGTCCAGAAGGGACTAGCCTACCCACTAAAACTCTGGGATGCTGCCCTCTCGTGCCTTAGTGGTGATGCCGTGGGATCGTACATTCTACCACGACATCACCGGCACCTTCGCCCTCGGGCGAACCCTCACCGAAAAAGCACACTGCAGCATGGACAGCGTGCTTTCCCTCACTGGCGTCCCTAATACACCCCCGGGGAGGCCCGGGACCGGCACCAGACACACGGTGTTCCGGTCCCACCCTCAAGGCACCGGGAGGGCAAATACCCCTACCCCGGTGCACCACCGCTACGGGAGGACATACGCCCCTACCCCGTAGCACCCCTCAAGAGGCCGCGGGAGGACAAATGCCCCTACCCCGCAACCACGCCGCATCCGATCCGGTTCTAGGCCCTCTGCCAACCGGAATCGGAGCAGCCACCTCGCAACGGCACAGGTCCCTAGTTACCCTGTCCGCAGTGCCCCCCAAACAGGCTACGGGAGGACAAACGCCCCTACCCCGCCTGTCCCTCGCCGCCGCACCTGGGGAGCCTTGCGACTCCCTGATGCGGAACCCCCCATCCCCCCCGTGTCAGGTTATCGGTAGCATCAGCAGGCGATCACTTAGGGTTCACTAAATGATCACCTGCCGTTGCCTCCAGGGCGCACCGGCCTGGGCTCTTCCCTTTCCCGCGGATCAACCGGATCAAGGGGAATTGGTAGAGCCCAGACACTCGAGGAGGTTACCTGACATAGCGCCCCAACCTAACCTAACCTAACCTAACCTAACCTAACCTAACCTAACCTAACCTAACCTAACCTAACCTAACCTAACCTGACCTAACCTGACCTAACCTGACCTAACCTGACCTAACCTGACCTAACCTGACCTAACCTGACCTAACCTGACCTAACCTGACCTAACCTGACCTAACCTGACCTAACCTGACCTAACCTGACCTAACCTGACCTAACCTGACCTAACCTGACCTAACCTGACCTAACCTGACCTAACCTGACCTAACCTGACCTAACCTGACCTAACCTGACCTAACCTGACCTAACCTGACCTAACATGACCTAAACTAACCTTTAACTTGCGTGTTATAAGCATTGCATTCGTCTTGTGTACAGCAAAACTCCATTTATTTCTGACTCCCCACTCCAATAGGGCCAATAGGCCAATAGGGCTTCTGCCCGTACTAGGCAAAATATATGAAAAGATGTTGGTAAACCGCCTCAAGTTTTACGTACTGCCCAGATTGAGTACTCACCAGTACGGCTTTATGCCCCAAAAAAGCACAGAGGACGCTCTCGTAGCGCTCATAGAGCGTATACGAACGAAGCTAAATGATAGAAAATTAGTTACGCTGGTATCGCTAGACATCGAGGGCGCTTTCGACAGCGCGTGGTGGCCGGCAATAAAGACCAGGCTGGCAGAGGAAAAATGTCCTGTGGGATTGAGGCGGGTCATCAGCAGCTACCTGAATGATAGAACCGTGGAGGTGAGATACGCGGGAGAAATACACAAGAGAGCAACGGAGAAAGGTTGCGTCCAGGGATCCATAGGTGGCCCGATCCTGTGGAACCTTCTGCTGGACCCCCTCTTGAAACAATTGGAGAACCAGGGGTTTTACTGTCAGGCCTTTGCGGATGACGTGGTGTTGGTTTTCGACGGTTCGGAGGCCCGAGAAATTGAAGGAAAAGCGAACGCTGCCCTCGAACATGTTCGGGCGTGGGGTGTTGACAACAAACTTAAGTTCGCACCCCATAAGACCAGTGCAATGCTCATAACAAAAAAGTTAAAATACGACACACCGCGCCTGAGCATGGGAGGGGTCAGTATTGAAATGTCCGAGGAAGTTAAGATCCTCGGCCTCACTATTGACAAAAAGTTAACCTTTAATACCCACGTCTCCAATATCTGCAAAAAGGCCACAGGTATCTACAAGATGTTGACCAGGGCAGCGCGCGTAAGCTGGGGATTAAACCCAGAAATAATACGGACAATATACGTAGCGGCAGTAGAGCCGATTATATTGTACGCGGCAGCGGCATGGTCACCAGCAGCCAGTAAGTTGGGAGTACGCAAACAATTAAACGCGGTACAGAGAGGGAAAACCTAACCTAACCTAACCTAACCTAACCTAACCTAACCTAACCTAACCTAACCTAACCTAACCTAACCTAACCTAACCTGACCTAACCTGACCTAACCTGACCTAACCTGACCTAACCTGACCTAACCTGACCTAACCTGACCTAACCTGACCTAACCTGACCTAACCTGACCTAACCTGACCTAACCTGACCTAACCTGACCTAACCTGACCTAACCTGACCTAACCTGACCTAACCTGACCTAACCTGACCTAACCTGACCTAACCTGACCTAACCTGACCTAACCTGACCTAACCTGACCTAACCTGACCTAACCTGACCTAACCTGACCTAACCTGACCTAACCTGACCTAACCTGACCTAACCTGACCTAACCTGACCTAACCTGACCTAACCTGACCTAACCTGACCTAACCTGACCTAACCTGACCTAACCTGACCTAACCTGACCTAACCTGACCTAACCTGACCTAACCTGACCTAACCTGACCTAACCTGACCTAACCTGACCTAACCTGACCTAACCTGACCTAACCTGACCTAACCTGACCTAACCTGACCTAACCTGACCTAACCTGACCTAACCTGACCTAACCTGACCTAACCTGACCTAACCTGACCTAACCTGACCTAACCTGACCTAACCTGACCTAACCTGACCTAACCTGACCTAACCTGACCTAACCTGACCTAACCTGACCTAACCTGACCTAACCTGACCTAACCTGACCTAACCTGACCTAACCTGACCTAACCTGACCTAACCTGACCTAACCTGACCTAACCTGACCTAACCTGACCTAACCTGACCTAACCTGACCTAACCTGACCTAACCTGACCTAACCTGACCTAACCTGACCTAACCTGACCTAACCTGACCTAACCTGACCTAACCTGACCTAACCTGACCTAACCTGACCTAACATGACCTAAACTAACCTTTAACTTGCGTGTTATAAGCATTGCATTCGTCTTGTGTACAGCAAAACTCCATTTATTTCTGACTCCCCACTCCATAACCATAGACAAGGAAGGCATTAGCTTTCGTTTCTGTTTCAAGCGCTGTTTCTCCATCAAAGATCATCACTACATCATCCGAAAATGCCTAAAAGTAGCCTCCACGTTGCACAAATCCAAAGTAGCAGTGACTACAGTAGGAGGCCCCATAAAGTCGGCTCTCCGATGCATCCCTGGACACATCCATTGTTTGTTTATTTCCAGTATTATTTTCCAGCATATCACAAATTGACTTGACAATCTTGAAAGTAACCATGTAAGACTATCCAGAGATTAAAAAGGCATTATCCTTCGGCCAATCACAGCCTTATTGATGCTGACCATGCACTAACAAAACCGCCCTCTATGTCCAGGGACACCATGATCACGATTTTCTCCTCGACTACCTTCTCTCAGATGTGGTTCACTAATACATAGAGTGCGTCTTCAGTGCTCCTTTATGGTAAAAGTCCATACTGTCTTTCGCTAAAACATAGCGTGAGATACCGCTTTAACCTTCCAACTACCATTATTTCCAAGACCTCTCCTCAAATTGGGAGCAAAACTATTACCCAACAGGATTACGGGTTTGTGTAGTCAACTTTGTGCCGGTGCCTTTTTAGGGTTAAAGATTTCCACCGCACTTCTTAGCTCTTCCCTTGTAAACGTAAGGTCATTATTACCATCATAATCCTAATCATTTGCTCAATTTGCTGCCTCACTAAATTACCGGTGGTTCTCGTTTTCTCCCTCCTCAAAATCCTCGGGGTAAAGGTATCCACTAAAATTTAAACCGACTCCTTCGGGGTCATTGTCTCTCCGTCTCTTACTAATGGTTAGTCTTCTTGCCTTTTTAGCGTTAGTCCTATCACCATGTATATACCCTCCCACATGCTTTCGCGGACAAGTTTACCACAGAATTCCTTCCAGCTGTTTATTTGTGCCTTTTCACCCCGGATCCTTCGTTTTTTGGTCACAGCGTCTAACTTTAGTTTAGCAAGATCTTCACGGTACATAATTATTGTCACGTGTCTTCTTCTTTGGGATAGATTGATGAGATAGATTCTCACAAAATTCAATAATAGTTGTTCTAG
The DNA here is from genome assembly GCA_951800055.1 of Cenopis cana. Taxonomy (NCBI): domain Eukaryota; kingdom Metazoa; phylum Arthropoda; class Insecta; order Lepidoptera; family Tortricidae; genus Cenopis; species Cenopis cana. The sequence continues at coordinate 870,866 of CATOHG010000010.1, read as the reverse complement.
AATCTATTCAATTTTCTAAACAAAACTTTCCCACCCACTTATTTTCTCTAACTCCATATCACATATCCCCTTGTCTTTGGTAGTCAAAGTTAACTTTTCGGTGAATTCTCTCCAGTTTGCTTTCTTTCAATTGTATATTCTTGTGGTACGTTGCATTGCTATGCCTTTAGCCATCCAGAGCCTGATTTTGAAGGTACACCCAGTAATTCCTGTGGCCACTTTCCAATCCTCAATTATATCGAGGAGATCGAGCGAACAAGCGATCACGTCGACGTAGCTAATGTACGGTTTGCCTCCACTTATTGTATCGAAGGTTCGGGTGCTGCCTTCGTTGAGCACTTGCATACCCATTTCTTCTACAACTCCGGACACTACGTCGCCTCTATGATCGTTTCTTTCACAGCCCCACCAAATGCTTTTAGCATTTGTGTCTCCCCCATTATTATTCAGTTTGGCCCGAACTCTTAGACAAACTTTTGAACTCCATCCAAATATGTTTCCACGGACAGGTCAGATTCGAAGTAGTAGGAGACGACCGTTATCACCCAGCCAATAATCATAATTTTGACTACGACTGTACGGACCGAACAGCGCGACGTTTGAGCCAAGTTTTAAAACGTTTGGTTCCGCTCGCCCGTTCCCTCATCGGCGCCGGCCGCCTGCGCAGCGCGGCGTCAGTTCTTGAGCCGCCGGCATACAGAGCGCACACGTACCGCTTTAAAGCAGCTCCCGCGTTCTCGGTACCATAAAGTTTGCATCTCATATTGGCCAATATCGTGTTTTAGTAAGAGATTCTTACTTGTGACAATCAGTGACTCATCAGCTCAAATCACCTCAGTGCATAAACATTAGTGCAAGCATCTCATCCGCTCATCAGCCTTCGGAGACGACGGCGCATCACATCAGCACACCTCGACCAGCTCAGCTCTCATCACCATCATCCATCAAGTAAGATCAAAGTAGTTCGCCCACGCATTCAATCTCAATTCTCACTCTCATTCTCGTCTCATTCCTCATCGTTGCTTGTGATTGCCCTCAGCGGTCACAACGACGATGCTGTTTGTAGTCAAGTACAGACCAATTGGTGGACGTCTAGGTTTTTGTTGATAGTGCCGTCTCCTTGTTAATTATTTTGGAAGATTCGCGCCCCTCTATAATCCATCATTCTTCCTAATCCACCAATATATGGCTCCTGAATAAGAACCAATGCGACATTTCTCCTCTCTGCTTCGATCATAAGCTCATCCGTAGCTAGTCGTTTTCGTTGTAGGTTGGCCTCGACTGCGGTAAATGCAGTTTTAGTATTGTCGTTTAATCCACCTTGGCGCCTTTAGCAGTACGCTATACTGGCTCTAGCTAGTGTGTCCCACTTAATAGCGTCTTATTGCGCATTCTAGACTAAATGCGTTATGCTCTTTTTGGCTTTCGGCACATCGGGGAAGCGATTTCCCAATACCCCAGGCACCGTATGCACTGTAATAGTGATAACTGGTCTTCGACTCGGACACTCTGGAGATCCACTCGCAATCACTCCGCCTCGGACATTCTCCTCCACACCATTGCAACTAATATCCGCGCTGATGTTACTCCCCGTGTTTAAACTAGTCTTTGCCTTCTCGTCGTAATAGGCTCATGCTACAGCCGTTTTGATGGCATAGACCTTTCTGCCAGACGGCCTCTGTAGTGGCTTTCGCGCAATAGTTATAATATTGTCCTGCGACGATCGAATCATCGGCTTTGCAGGGCCCATTGGGACATTGTTGTGCGCGTGAAAGTGGGGTTAGAGTCTGCGCACGCAATTTCCCGCCCTCCTATACTCTTTCACACGGTTTGTTCCGGTGTTTACTTTGTTTTAGTGGGCGATTGGCTGCCCGACCGCTTATAGATCACCCACACAAACCCCACGTCCCACGAAGACCGGACTTTCTCTGTGGTGTATGACCAGACTTCCACTGTCGAATGAGATATGAGGAGGAGGTGGTGAGGGTAAGGTAGATACCGAAGTTTGGTGCTCCAGGCGAAATGTATCACCATCGACTTCCTTTCTCGTCCAGGCTTTTCAGAAACTCGTCTGGGGTTTCAGTATAACCCAGCTGCCACAACTTAATCAGCTCCATTTCTGCTTCTACGAAAATAGTGCCATGATCACTCCACAATTCCTTGCAGTGTCACGGTTCAAAGCCCACTTCTGTAACTGAAAGCAACCTTTGCTCATCACTTGCTCCAGCTGCTGGTAAACATCAAATGCGGACATTTCATCATCAAATCCCATAAGCACGTCGTCCATGTAAAAGTCACCATTGATAATTTCCGATGCTATGGGAAAGTTATTCTTCTCATCATTAACCAGCTGCTTCAAGGTCAATATTACAAGATACAGAGCTGATGCTGTGCCGAACGTCACGGTAAGCAACTTCTTTGGGATCGAATCTATATAATACTCGTTGAAAGTCAGCGTCTTTTTCTTGAACGTACATCTTAACTATGTCCGCTATGAAGCACACTTTGTGCCGCCTCCATCTCATAATAATATCTCTTAACTCTTCTTGTAGGGTTGACCATACTAGCAGTTCGACGTTGAGGAAAACTCCATCAGTCCCCTTACAGAAAGCATCAAACACAACTCTTACCTTTGTTGTTTCTCTATTTTCGCGTACAACAACGTGATAAGGCAGGTAAACTACTTTATTTTCTCCATTAGTTACCGAATAGCGTTTGTTGTGCTAACGGTGACCCCGGCTTGCCTTTGATGACACCGCTCATTAAGATGTCTGTATATACATTAACACCCCCTAAAACACATCTATCTTTCCCGAAATATGAAGGATCAGCTACCACCAACCAGTGTAATTGACTCCAATGATCGTTGTAAATCATAGACACAGGCATGATCTCGGTTACCTGATTTATCACATAGCCAATACAATCTACCTTATGACTTTCGTCGAGTCTTGATACTATCCATATCACCACCGCGTGCTTAATCGGAGTCGACATTCATCCGACTCCTGTAACTTGACCATTAACACTGGCTACTTTTAAGTTGTAGCTTCCGTGCAGCCACCTCTGTGATGAATGATTCTTGTAAACATGGATCAATGTGCTCGAACTACTTGCGCTCCTCTACCTAGTTGAAAACTACCCTCGCAAACGTTTTCACACACTTAATGAAATAAAACTCAAAATAAATGAATTAATTCTTGTGAAAATATAGAGAGCAAATCAGATTGAAATCGGACGGTACATTAATATATATCCCGACCAGTGGTCATCGCGCCACAAGCACACCGAGGAACATTGATATCTCGTATCTCGAAGACTATGTTCCTAAGCGCTGCGGCGCGAAGGTGAAATAATCCCGTCTGTCGCGCGTTTCACATCTTGCTCGGTACTGAGACCGCGAAGTCGCACTATACGCGTAAACTGGGAACAAAGTGCATAATAGCTATTTATGATACAAGCGCGGAAAGTGAGTGATCACCGACGAGTGTCTTTCTTATACACGAGCGAGCGTAGCGAGCGAGTTTATAATTAGACACGAGTCGGAAATCATCTTTACGCGCGCGTATCATACAAAGATTCACTACGCATTGTGCGAGAACATGGATAAGTTAATTTCAAATATATAGGTTATAATTTACCGTGCTCGATATGTTACTTATTATCAGGATCTTCATGCAACAACTTCTTGACATAGCGTGCTATTTATTTACGACATACTACCATCGTAAGATGATTTTATTAACAGAAAAACTTTAAAAAGTGCACCGCAAAATTCAACACAAGTATACGTTTTTAATCCAAATGTAGCGGCCAACGAACCTCTTCTTGAAAACAACTTTCTGGAGATACATTTGATCTGATTCGTCAATTTCACACGATATCTTTATCAAAAACTAGGTAAACAAGAAATTACTACTAGTTTTGAAAAATGGCGGCATTTTTCAAAATACATGCACGCTCAACATTTATACTGCTTCGCATGTGCACATTCATTATTAACATCCAAAGTAGGCAATGGCTTAATGCGCATTCAGCCACGCATTTACCAAAACTGAAAATTATCAATTTATTTATAGGAAAAAAATAAAATGATACGATACAGAAATATTACAATTTATGTACCAGCATATAAGAAAGGTTATCTTCACTTAAAAAAAATTGTGAAATGAAATTCAAAAAATTAAAACTCATTGCGTCGAACTGAAGACAGAGTTAAAAAATAAGAAAAAAAATTTACAACTAAAATGCACTAGTGCGGAAAAGTAGCACTTTCCACACACATTGACTGCTTAGAAAACGCACTCTTCAAGCACATGCATTGTAAAATAATCAATCCAAACCCCAAACTTACTTTTGTCGTTTCTCTGTTAAACTCTTGTGCCGAAGTATACAAATAATCCAATAAGTCCTCAACACAAGTCAAACGGTCCTCTCTTCATTCTTCCACACAACGACACTATCTTCAAACTCTCGCCTCTTAGCCGCGCAGAGCCGCGCCGTACTACATCACCGCACCGATCGTTCCCACACAGTAACTGACTAGCCAAATATGTATTAAAATCTTCATAATAAATTAGATTAAATGTCGCTTACCTCGCCGAGTGACGATTTGTAGATCGCACTGTTGAAATATTCCCCGTAATCACCTAGCCTTGGCATCATATCACTACTGGATGGGCATGGGGGAGCGATAAAAAAACACGAATCTCGCCAGTTTATCAGTCTCCGCGCATCGGTGGCACGTAATTATAGTATTTACAATAACAATTATAAAAATAATAAGAAACAAAACAAACCCATCGTAAAAAGAATTATTTCTTGTGAAATTATAGCGAGCATTTCTCATAGAAAACGGACGGAACATGAATATATATCCCGACCAGTGGTCATCGCGCCACAAGCACGCCGAGGAACATTGATATCTCGTATCTCGAAGACTCTATATTCCTAGACGCTGCGGCGCGAAGGTAAAATAATCCCGTCTGTCGCGCGTTTCACGTCTTGCTCGGTACAGAGACCGCTAAGTCGCATTACACGCGTAAACTGGGACCAAAGTACATAAAATAACCATCAAAACCCCAAAATTACTTTTGCCATTTCTCTGTTAAAGACCAGTGTCGAAGTGTGCAAAGAATCCAATAAGTCCACAACTCAAGTCAAACGATCCACCCTTCATTCTTCCACACAACGACACTATCTTCAAACTCTCGTCTCTTAGCCGCGCCCTACTACATCACCGCGCCGCTCGTTCCCACATAGTAAGCGGAGCACGCTTGTGACGGGAGACCGACAGAGTGGCAAAAATTTTTTTACAAATTATAACTTTTTTTTAACTTATTTATCATTTCCCCATTCACTGACTTGCCAAAATTTATTTTTACATAAAATTCAAAAAAAAATGTAAGATTTGAAATCCTTATCCCCAAATTAGTCCAAATCGAGTACAATGACGATAATACGTAAAAAAAAAATCTTTTTTTGCTTAAAATTCAAAATAAATGTAAAATTTGAAATCCTTATCCCCAAATTAATCGAAATCGAGTATAATGCCGATAATACGCAAAAAAAAATTTTTTTTTTCTTAAAAATCACAATAAATGCAAAATTTGAAATCCTTATCCCCGAAACAGTCGAAATCGCGTATGATGACGATTTTACGTAAAAATATTTTTTTTTAATTAAAATACAAAATAAATGAAAAATTTGAAATCCTTGTCCCCGAATTAGTCGAAATCGAGGATAATGACGATAAGACGTAAAAAAATATATTTATTAACTACAAAATCCAAAATAAATGTAAAATTTGAAATCCTTATCCCCGAATTAGTCGAAATCGAGTATAATGACGAGTTTACGAAAAAAACATTATTTTTTTACTAAAAATTCAAAATAAATGTAAAATTTGAAATCCTCATTTCAATAAGTCGACATCCACTGTAATGACGATTTTACATAAACTTTTTTTTTTAATGAAAATTCAAAATAAATGTAAAATTTGAAATCCTTGTCCCCGAAATAGTCAAAATCGAGTATAATGACGATTTTACGTAAAAAAAAAAAAAATTTTTTTTCTTAACATTCAAAAAAAAACAAAAAAATTGAAATCCTTATCCCCGAATTAGTCGAAATCGAGTATAATGACGATTTTACGTAAAAATAATTTTAAATTATACAAACCCCAAAATTACTTTTGCCATTTCTCTGTTAAAGACACGTGTCGAAGTGTGCAAAAAATCCAATAAGTCCTCAACTCAAGTCAAACGATCCACCCTTCATTCTTCCACACAACGACACTATCTTCAAACTCTCGTCTCTTAGCCGCGCCCTACTACATCACCGCGCCGCTCGTTCCCACATAGTAAGCGGAGCACGCTTGTGACGGGAGACCGACAGAGTGGCAAAAATTTTTTTACAAATTATAACTTTTTTTTAACTTATTTATCATTTCCCCATTCACTGACTTGCCAAAATTTATTTTTACATAAAATTCAAAAAAAAATGTAAGATTTGAAATCCTTATCCCCAAATTAGTCCAAATCGAGTACAATGACGATAATACGTAAAAAAAAAATCTTTTTTTGCTTAAAATTCAAAATAAATGTAAAATTTGAAATCCTTATCCCCAAATTAATCGAAATCGAGTATAATGCCGATAATACGCAAAAAAAAATATTTTTTTTCTTGAAAATCACAATAAATGCAAAATTTGAAATCCTTATCCCCGAAATAGTCGAAATCGCGTATGATGACGATTTTACGCAAAAATATTTTTTTTTTATTAAAATACAAAAAAAATGAAAAATTTGAAATCCTTGTCCCCGAATTAGTCGAAATCGAGTATAATGACGATAAGACGTAAAAAAATATATTTATTAACTACAAAATCCAAAATAAATGTAAAATTTGAAATCCTTATCCCCGAATTAGTCGAAATCGAGTATAATGACGATTTTACGAAAAAAACATTATTTTTTTACTAAAAATTCAAAATAAATGTAAAATTTGAAATCCTCATTTCAATAAGTCGACATCCACTGTAATGACGATTTTACATAAACTTTTTTTTTTAATGAAAATTCAAAATAAATGTAAAATTTGAAATCCTTGTCCCCGAAATAGTCAAAATCGAGTATAATGACGATTTTACGTAAAAAAAAAAAAAAAATTTTTTTCTTAACATTCAAAAAAAAAACAAAAAAATTGAAATCCTTATCCCCGAATTAGTCGAAATCGAGTATAATGACGATTTTACGTAAAAATAATTTTAAATTATACAAACCCCAAAATTACTTTTGCCATTTCTCTGTTAAAGACACGTGTCGAAGTGTGCAAAAAATCCAATAAGTCCTCAACTCAAGTCAAACGATCCACCCTTCATTCTTCCACACAACGACACTATCTTCAAACTCTCGTCTCTTAGCCGCGCCCTACTACATCACCGCGCCGCTCGTTCCCACATAGTAAGCGGAGCACGCTTGTGACGGGAGACCGACAGAGTGGCAAAAATTTTTTTACAAATTATAACTTTTTTTTAACTTATTTATCATTTCCCCATTCACTGACTTGCCAAAATTTATTTTTACATAAAATTCAAAAAAAATGTAAGATTTGAAATCCTTATCCCCAAATTAGTCCAAATCGAGTACAATGACGATAATACGTAAAAAAAAATCTTTTTTTGCTTAAAATTCAAAATAAATGTAAAATTTGAAATCCCCAAATTAGTCGAAATCGAGTATAATTTATTTTACGTTAACACAATTTTTTTTTTACTGAAATTCCAGATAAATGCAACAATTGAAATCCTTGTCCCCCAATTAGTCGAAATCGAGTATAATGACGATAATACGTAAAAAAAATATTTTTTTACTTAAAATTCAAAATAATTGTAAAATTAGAAATCCTTATCCCCGAATTAGTCGAAATCGAGTATAATGACCAATTTACGTAAAAATATTTTTTTTAACTTAAAATTCAAGATAAATGTAAAATTTAAAACCCTTGTCCCCGAATTAGTCGAAATCGAGTGTCATCAACAGTGCCATCTATGTTTCCTCACTGGAACCACTAAATGGCTTATTTAAGTTATCACGAACAGCGCCATCTATGTTTCCATACCGGAACCACTAGATGGCCTATTCAGGTAAACTCCTTAAATAACATCAAAAGAAACTAGTTAAGAACGTAGCTAAAGATTTAGTCGATAGAGGTCGCTATAATTAAAACCGCCTTATATTACAATAATAATATATTAAAATCTGGGGGCACGGCAGCAAGTCATTCTATATATTTAAAAAAATAACGACGATGCAAGTCGGTGGAAATCTTGTTCTGTGGACACCCCTCCGGTGCTATTGACTAAAATAACCGACTTGGTTTAACATTACATATCATTACTTTTTTGTTGTAGAAGAACTGTGTTGCAAGACTGGCATCTTTTTACATGTAATGTTTTTGATGGGATTCATTTGTCACTTTGCAAATATACACGAAAGAAAGCACACGCTGTCTCTTCTTAAACTCCCGACCTGCCGACCCGCATCCGTGCCAACCACAATTCAACATCGGGTATAATGACGATTTCACGTAAAAATAATTTTTTTTTTACTTAAAATTCAAAACAAATGTAAAATTTGAAATCCTTATCCCCAAATTAGTCGAAATCGAGTATAAGTAGAAAATATTTTAAATACAAAAAAATAAGAAAAAAAGGAAAATTTGAAATCCTTATCCCCGAATTAGTCAAAATCGAGAATAATGACGATTTTACGTAAAAAAATTTTTTTCTTATACTAAAAAATCAAAATAAATGTAAAAGTTGATATCCTTATCCCCGAATTAGTCGAAATCGAGTATAATGACGATTTTACGTAAAACACATTTTTATAAACTTAAACAACAAAATAAATGTAAAATTTGAAATCCATGTCCCCGAATTAGTCAAAATCGAGTATAATGACGATAATACGTAAAAAAATATATACTTTTACTTAAAATTCAAAATAAATGTAAAATTTGAAATCCTTATCCCCGAATTCGTCGAAATCGAGAATAATGACGATTTTACGTAAAAATATTTTTTTTACTAAAAATTCAAAATAAATGTAAAATTTAAAATCCTTATCCCAAATTAGTCAAAATCGAGAATAATGACGATTTTACGTAAACGTAAAAAAAAATATTTTTAAACTTAAAATTCAAAATAAATGTAAAATTTGAAATCGATATCCCCAAATCAGTTGAAATCGAGTATAATGACGATTTTACGAAAAAAAATAATTTTTTTTTTACTTAAAATTCAAAATTAATGAAAAATTTGAAATCCTTGTCCCCGAATTAGTCGAAATCGAGTATAATGACGATTTTACGTAAAAATAAAATTTATTTTACTTAAAATTCAAAATAAATGTAAAATTTGAAATCCATATCCCCAAATTAGTCGGAATCGAGTATAATGACGATAATACGTAAAAACAAATTTTTTATACTTAAAAATCAAAATAAATGTAAAATTTGAAATCCTTATCCCCGAATTACTCGAAATCGAGTATAATGACGATAATACGTAAAAAAAAAATTCTTTTACTTAAAAAACAAAATAAATGAAAAATTTGAAATCCTTATCCCCAAATTAGTCCAAATCGAGTACAATGACGATAATACGTAAAAAAAAATCTTTTTTTGCTTAAAATTCAAAATAAATGTAAAATTTGAAATCCCCAAATTAGTCGAAATCGAGTATAATTTATTTTACGTTAACACAATTTTTTTTTTACTGAAATTCCAGATAAATGCAACAATTGAAATCCTTGTCCCCCAATTAGTCGAAATCGAGTATAATGACGATAATACGTAAAAAAAATATTTTTTTACTTAAAATTCAAAATAATTGTAAAATTAGAAATCCTTATCCCCGAATTAGTCGAAATCGAGTATAATGACCAATTTACGTAAAAATATTTTTTTTAACTTAAAATTCAAGATAAATGTAAAATTTAAAACCCTTGTCCCCGAATTAGTCGAAATCGAGTGTCATCAACAGTGCCATCTATGTTTCCTCACTGGAACCACTAAATGGCTTATTTAAGTTATCACGAACAGCGCCATCTATGTTTCCATACCGGAACCACTAGATGGCCTATTCAGGTAAACTCCTTAAATAACATCAAAAGAAACTAGTTAAGAACGTAGCTAAAGATTTAGTCGATAGAGGTCGCTATAATTAAAACCGCCTTATATTACAATAATAATATATTAAAATCTGGGGGCACGGCAGCAAGTCATTCTATATATTTAAAAAAATAACGACGATGCAAGTCGGTGGAAATCTTGTTCTGTGGACACCCCTCCGGTGCTATTGACTAAAATAACCGACTTGGTTTAACATTACATATCATTACTTTTTTGTTGTAGAAGAACTGTGTTGCAAGACTGGCATCTTTTTACATGTAATGTTTTTGATGGGATTCATTTGTCACTTTGCAAATATACACGAAAGAAAGCACACGCTGTCTCTTCTTAAACTCCCGACCTGCCGACCCGCATCCGTGCCAACCACAATTCAACATCGGGTATAATGACGATTTCACGTAAAAATAATTTTTTTTTTACTTAAAATTCAAAACAAATGTAAAATTTGAAATCCTTATCCCCAAATTAGTCGAAATCGAGTATAAGTAGAAAATATTTTAAATACAAAAAAATAAGAAAAAAAGGAAAATTTGAAATCCTTATCCCCGAATTAGTCAAAATCGAGAATAATGACGATTTTACGTAAAAAAATTTTTTTCTTATACTAAAAAATCAAAATAAATGTAAAAGTTGATATCCTTATCCCCGAATTAGTCGAAATCGAGTATAATGACGATTTTACGTAAAACACATTTTTATAAACTTAAACAACAAAATAAATGTAAAATTTGAAATCCATGTCCCCGAATTAGTCAAAATCGAGTATAATGACGATAATACGTAAAAAAATATATACTTTTACTTAAAATTCAAAATAAATGTAAAATTTGAAATCCTTATCCCCGAATTCGTCGAAATCGAGAATAATGACGATTTTACGTAAAAATATTTTTTTTACTAAAAATTCAAAATAAATGTAAAATTTAAAATCCTTATCCCAAATTAGTCAAAATCGAGAATAATGACGATTTTACGTAAACGTAAAAAAAAATATTTTTAAACTTAAAATTCAAAATAAATGTAAAATTTGAAATCGATATCCCCAAATCAGTTGAAATCGAGTATAATGACGATTTTACGAAAAAAAATAATTTTTTTTTTACTTAAAATTCAAAATTAATGAAAAATTTGAAATCCTTGTCCCCGAATTAGTCGAAATCGAGTATAATGACGATTTTACGTAAAAATAAAATTTATTTTACTTAAAATTCAAAATAAATGTAAAATTTGAAATCCATATCCCCAAATTAGTCGGAATCGAGTATAATGACGATAATACGTAAAAACAAATTTTTTATACTTAAAAATCAAAATAAATGTAAAATTTGAAATCCTTATCCCCGAATTACTCGAAATCGAGTATAATGACGATAATACGTAAAAAAAAAATTCTTTTACTTAAAAAACAAAATAAATGAAAAATTTGAAATCCTTATCCCCGAATTAGTCGAAATCGAGTATAATGACGATAATACGTAAAAATATATAATGTTTTACTTAAAATTCAAAATAAATGTAAAATTTGAAATCCTTATCCCCGAATTGGTCGAAATCGAGTATAATGACGATAATACGTAAAAACAAAGTTTTTATACTTAAAAATCAAAATAAATGTAAAATTTGAAATCCTTATCCCCGAATTACTCGAAATCGAGTATAATGACGATAATACGTAAAAAAAAAATTATTTTACTTAAAAAACAAAATAAATGAAAAATTTGAAATCCTTATCCCCGAATTAGTCGAAATCGAGTATAATGACGATTTTACGTAAAAATATATTTTTTAACTTAAAAATCAAAAAAAATGAAAAATTTGAAATCCTCGTGCCCGAATTAGTCGAAATCGAGTATAATGACGATTTTACGTAAAAAAATTTTTTTTTAACTTAAAATTAAAAAAAAAGGGCAAATTTGAAATCCTTGTCCCCGAATTAGTCGAAATCGAGTATAATGACGATTTTACGTAAAAATCATTTTTTCTTAACTTAAAATTCAAAGAAAATGTAAAATTTGAAATCCTTACTTTAATTAGTCGAAATCGAGTATAATGACGATTTTACGAAAAAAATTTATAATTACTGAAATTTCAAAATAAATGTAAAAATTGAAATCCTTGTCCCCGAATTAGTAGAAATCGAGTATAATGACGATTTCACGTAAAAATTTTTTTTTTCTCACAATTCAAAATAAATGTAAAATTTGAAATCCTTATCCCCGAATTAGTCGAAATCGAGTATAATGACGATTTCACGTAAAATTTTTTTTTATTTACTAAAAATTCAAAATAAATGTAAAATTAGAAATCCCTATTATAATATGTCCAAATCGAGTATAATGACGATTTTACGTAAAAATTTATTTTAACTGAAATTCAAAATAAATGTAAAATTAGAAATCCTTGTCCCCGAATTAGTCGAAATCGAGTATAATGACGTTTTTACGTAAAAAAAATTTTTTTTACTTAAAATTCAAAATAAATGTAAAATTTGAAATCCTTATCCCCCAATTAGTCGAAATCGAGTATAATGACGATTTTACGTAAAAAAAATATTTCTTTTACTTAAAATTCAAAATAAATGTAAAATTTGAAATCCTTATTTTAATATGTCGAAATCGAGTATAATGTCGATTTTACGTAAAAAAACATTTTTTTTTACTTAAAATACAAAGTAAATGTAAAAATTGAGATCCTTATTTTAATTAGTCGAAATCGAGTATAATGTCGATTTTACGTAAAAAAACATTTTTTTTTACTTAAAATACAAAGTAAATGTAAAAATTGAGATCCTTATTTTAATTAGTCGAAATCGAGTATAATGACGATTTTACGAAAAAATTTTTTTTACTGAAATTCAAAATAAATATCAAATTTGAAATCCTTGTCCCCGAATTAGTCGAAATCGAGTATAATGACGTTTTTACGTAAAAATATTTTTTTTTACTTAAAATTCAAAACAAATGTAAAATTTGAAATCCTTATCCCCGAATTAGTCGAAATCGAGTATAATGACGATTTTACGTAAAAAAATTTTTTTTAACTAAAAATTCAAAATAAATGTAAAATTTGAAATCCTTATTTTAATATGTCGAAATCGAGTATAATGACGATTTTACGTAAAAATTTTTTTTACAAAAATTCAAAATAAACGTTAAATTTGAAATCCTTGTCCCCGAATTAGTCGAAATCGAGTATAATGACGATTTTACGTAAAAATAATTTTTTTTTTTACTTAAAATTCAAAATAAATGTTAAATTTGAAATCCTTATCCCCAAATTAGTCGAAATCGAGTGTAATGACGATAATACGTAAAAGAAATATTTTTTAACTTAAAATTCAAAATAAATGTAAAATTTGAAATCCTTATCCCCGAATTTGTCCAAATCGAGTATAATGACGATTATATGTAAAAATATTTTTTTTTTACTTAAAAATCAAAATAAATGTAAAATTTGAAATCCTTGTCCCCGGATTAGTCGAAATCGAGTATAATGAGGATTTTACGTAAAAATAATTTTTTTTTAACTTAAAATTCAAAATAAATGTAAAATTTGAAATCCTTATCCCCAAATTAGTCGAAATCGAGTATAATGACGATAATACGTAAAAATATATATTTTTTTACTTAAAATTCAAAATAAATGTAAAATTTGAAATCCTTATCCCCGAATTGGTCGAAATCGAGTGTTCAGGGGCTCAACCGCGAGTTGGCCAATCGTAGTTTCGTCCTTCGTTTTTGACCAAATGCCACCAGCAACATCTGTCAAACAGCTGTCAAACGCCAAATCGTTAAACGAAGTTCATAAGAGTGAATGATATCGTAAAAACCTTACCGGCAACTCCGTATTTTCGAAGATTTTGACAGGACTATTTTCGCGAGAAACGTCAAAATTTAACGATAGCTAAATAGCTATCGTTTTTCGTAAATTCGGCCATTTTTATATGCCTTCTTTTTCTCTCATCGATCATTCCGTCTCACTTTTGTGGTGCTTTTGTGTGATTAATAAAGTGAAACGTCAACAAGTTGCCTTTGTCAACAATATTTTTTTCTTTAAATGTGTTAAATCCGCACGCAAAGTGAATTGAAACATGTTTAAAAGGCTTTGTCTTAAGCTAAATCCATTTTGAACTGCAAATATAGATGTGGGTCTCCACGAAATAGGTTATTAAAAATAAACATTCATAGCTACTCAACGGCGCCGTGAATTATAGTACTACACTACTACACATTTTCTCAACTGGAGAAATAATTGGCCTACGAAGGAATTATTCTAGCCACTAAAAGGTAATTATTTGATTTTTACTTATTGTTCCTTTTCTCGAACTATGAAGTGACATTATACAAAGAAATAATCATCAGTCTACCAAGTTTTGTGGCTGATGTTATTTATAAACACAAACTTACGCCTGTATGCTTAAATACGTTAGTCAGAACACATTTAGTTAAATTTCAGTTACATTTCTAGCTATTGTAGGTTGTTGCTGCATTTAAACTTTGCAGTGACATATTCCTATCCCATTGTTGAGTTTTACTATCTCTAAGGGCAGCCACTAGCTAAGTAGATTTTCCCAAATTTATATTTGTTGTTTACCAAGTGAAAGTTTGGGGATTAGAAGTCAATCCAACTTGGAACACTGAGATCACAGTAATTAGAAATTACGCAAAAATCCCAAGACTTATTTATAGTCCTATCCTATAGTACCCATATGGAGAAACGGGATTTTATTTTTATATTATTTAATTGATTTTATATTTTGCAGGTTCTTCAAGTGAACCCTACTTTACAAATGTGAAATAAATATGACAGAGAATAACGCGTCCTCTCCAAGCGAAAAAAATAAACAAAACAATCTTTTACTATCCGGACAGGGATCCCAGTCACGGGTAGCGAACGGCAGTAAGTATGAATACACAAATTAAAACTTATGTCTTATCTGTTTAGGCTGTTTTCTGTGTGAATTGACACAAACATAGCCATTTTTCTTCATTACTATCTAGTAGGACTAATGCAGTCTAATAATGTTAAAACATAACTATTTTAACAAATATATTTTCAAAACCACAAATTTGAAGTTACAAACGAAGAAAACGCCCGCTGCCAAATCGGCTGCAGTGCTCACACCACAGGTAGACGGAATCTCCGAGACAGCAGTGTCGACACCTGACCCGACGCCGGCGCCGAGACCGCAACCTCGTGTCAACGAGTGGACGGAGGTCGTGAAAGGAGGCAAATCAAAGAAGCCGTCCCAAACACCAACTGAGAAGGTGGCGAAGCCCGAGCCTGTAAAAAAGCCCGCGCCTCCCAAATTGGTTGCACCCACATCGGCGGCGGTAGTAGTCACCCTGAAGCCAGAGGCTGAGACTGACTACTTAACAATTATGGGTAAGGCGACCACCATCAAGCTGGCGGAGCTGGGCATCGCACAAGTTAAAGTGCGCAAAACGGCGACAGGAGCGCGCATTATCGAGGTCCCCGGGGCCCAGAGCGGACCATTGGCCGATGAATTGGCGGAAAGACTGCGCAGCCTCATTGGGGAAGTGGCCGAGGTCACCAGACCAGTGAAAAAGGCGGAGCTCCGTATACACGGATTCGATGAGTCGGTGACCTCGGACCGCATCCGAAGTGAGGTGGCCGCTAAATACCCCTACCCCGGTGCACCACCGCTACGGGAGGACATACGCCCCTTTATATTTGCACACAATAAAAAAAATAGATCCATTGCTATCTAGAACTTTGTAATAAGCAGTAATAATATTTTTTTACATAATTTGATATAAAAACATTTTCCAATTTATTAGGTGTCTTATGAAGCCTATAGCTAAATTTCAGACTGAATGTTGTATGTCAATATAATCTGATAATGCATTGTGCTGTTATTTTATACTGTGTAGGTATAGTAAGCCTTACAAGGGGCTTAAGACTTGTACCTTGTGACTTTAACCTCATATTTGAACTGACATTCCTTCACGGATGAAAGGACAAATTATCAAAGTGACCTGCTACTTATGAAGCTGATGGTACCATTAAATTAATAAATATGATAAATGTACGGCTAGATTGCCTAGTCTTTTTATGATGCAATTTAAATCATTTTTTAAAGTGGATATAATGATTGTAAAGTGGATATAATCAACTATAATTAGAGCAACACAAAAGACAAAAATGAGAGTCGAAGTACAGTGAAGTCCAAAAATATGGGTACATACAACTTGCTCAAAAATATGTCCCATAGTTCCTAATGTCGGTGAATTAAGGTTTCGGTACATATTTATGAGAGGATTCATTCGATACATATTTTTGCATTTGACCACCAGCCACTGAAACCACCACCACCATATAGCCCAGGCCACTGAAAATGTACAAAACTAATTTCAATTTTGAAGTCCCATGCTACCACAGTACAGAAAAATGAGTATATTGCAGGACTCCCTATAGTACTATTGTAGCGGACACAAGCAGGCGCAGGACAGGTAAGTACTTTGGCAAATTAAACTCCGATATCTAGTAGGTGCTAACACGAGCGTTGACATGCGTGTATCGATTGACGGTCAACGGCCAACTGATGCGTCGGGTCACGCACACATGTGAGCGCGTCGTGTAGGGGTAAGTTTCTTTATTACAGGTACACACACAGATATACATACAATCAGCGGCGGAGCAAGCCAGGTAATTAGGTACGTATGCATTTACTATTATGTGTATTTATTTATATAACTAATTAATGTTCTTGTTTTATGTTTCAGGTGCAGAGCCGTGCGCGTAGTCTACATCCTCCCCCCCATTGTCCTTTCAGGACAATTATCATCATTTGTAGTGGGGAGTAAGGCTATGCGCGCCACCGGTCTGGTAAATACCCCGGCCTTCGTCTTGACATCGACAATGCGCACGCGACCGTCGGCGCCGGGGTGGACCTTTTCTATTCGTCCTTTGGGCCAAGTGTTCCTTGGCAAATTCGGGTCTATTATGGCGACTACGTCTCCTTCTTTCAGTTGGTTGTACTCTTCAGGAAATGACTGTAGCTGTGAGTATTGCAGGAGTACGTTTTCAGCGCGCTTCAGTAAGGCAGAGGTAAGTTCAGCCATTCCTGATTTTCTGCACTTCTCCGTAAATAATAAAACGTTTGCCATGCATCGGCACAGGCGAAGCCAAGTGGAAAACCTAGTCGGTTCTGGTACAATGCGAGCTAAGTTGTTTTTACTTGTCCAAATTGTATTAATTTGCAGCATATTATAATCACATTCTTGTATGTTTTCAGGTCTCATTGTTGGCCACTCTTCGCGCGGCAAGTATAAAAAACTAGGACCTCTCAGCCATTCACAATCGTTGCTCAGTTTGTAGGTATTTATTTTAGTAGCCTTGTCTGCGATATTTAATTGCGTAGGTACGTAATTCCATTCTTGAGCTTGAGACAATTCATCTATTTCGCCAAGTCTGTTACTTATAAAGGTTTTGTAATTACGCTTATCATTTTTTATTTGGTGCAGTACAATTTGCGAGTCCGTCCAGAAGTATCTTTCGTTTATAACAAGTCGGGTTTCGCGCGCAATCGTATCGGCGAGGCGGCAGCCGATAACAGCGGCCTGCAGTTCCAGTTTGGGTACAGTTATACATTTGTTTACAGGTGCGGCGCGCGACTTGCAAGCAATAAATGACACCGTTATTTGGTTATTAGGGTGCAATTTGCGATAATAAGCGACAGCCGAGCACGCCGCCGGTGATGCGTCGCAAAAAATATGTATGCCTATAGCTGTCTCTTTCTGGCTCAGGCTCGTGCTACTCGTACTCGGTGCATTGGTTGCGTAATCGTTGTCGCCGGGCTCTGAAGCTGCGAAGTAGCATCTGGGTAATCTTAATTGTTGCAAGGTGTTTAGTTCTAGCATCCAGTTACGAAAGATCTTATCTTCATTCTCGGATATCTCGTCGTCCCAGGCAATGTTACTTTTCCATGTATTTTGTAGCATAATTTTTGCTTTCACCGTGAATGGGGCCAGGAACCCAAAAACATCAAATATTGACATGAACAGGCGCAAGAGTTCTCTTTTCGTAGGTCTTCTTTTAAGTTCAAGGATTTCTGTAGGTATGCGCTTAAGCGACAGATCGAACCCGAATGAGTCACTAGCGGGAAACCATAACAAACCAAGCGTTCTTTCTGGTAACTCGTCGCAGGCCATTTTGATCCTTACTGCCTTATCGCTTAGGGTTTGTTTTGGCATGTCGGATAAAACCTCTTGTTTATTACTTATCCAGTTTCTAATTTCAAATCCGCCTTGTTGATGGATATGCGATACGGATTTAATCATTTTTCTCGCTATGTCACAGTCGTCCAAACTTTCAATATAGTCGTCCATGTAGTGGGACTTCAGGATGGCTTCAGTGGCTTCAGGCATCTCGTCCCTAAATCTGGTCGCGTTCTTATTTTTTATATGCTGTGCGACAAAAGGTGAGCAGGTCGCGCCAAAAATAAGCGAGGTCATCACATAGGTTTTTACTTTCTCTTTTGAGTTTTCGCGCCACAAAAATCTGAGGGCGTGTTGGTCTTCAGAATTTATTTTGATACGAAGAAACATGTCTTTGATGTCGCCCATGATAGCGACAGGCTTCTCACGAAATCTTAAGAGGATACCTATTAATGATTGGAGTAGGTCTGGACCTTGCAGCAAAAAATCATTCAGGGATTTCCCGTCGACTTTAGAGGCACAATCGTAGACTAATCTCAGTGTGCGTTTATTTGGATTATCCACTCCAAAAACTGGTAGGTACCATATACGCTTCCGCGGTGTTGACACTTCGTCGTCGGTTAACTCGCGGGCGTAATCGTTCTCCAATAGGTATTTGATTCTTTCGCGGTATCTTGAGGCGTAGTTTTCATTAAGGTTCATTTTTCTTTCCACTGTTAAAAATCTTTTTAAAGCAGTCGAGTAGGAGTCTGGCATTTTCAATTCATTTTTCCAGGGCAGGCCCACTACCCATCTTCCATTCTCAAGTTTCGCCGATTGTTCCACGATGTCGGTTGCGCGAATCTCGTCCTTATTTATACGAGGCTTAGAGCTCACTCCAATTGCTTCTAAAGCAAATGATCGCTGAACTAATTCATGCAGCGCCTTATCGCTGTGTGCGTCATTGTCGTTACATTGTTGCAGGTTTGAGTTGCCGGGCGTCGTATCTGCGGCCGCGCATGTGTGAGTGGCAGCGGGGATGCCGCCACGGGAGCCGCTGATAAGACTGGTTAGCGAATCGTGCGCTTCGAATAACGATGTAGTTAACGCATGTTCAGTGGTTAGAAGCAGGTCGCGCGTCGACGCGGGTACGATTCCGTGCAAGCACCACCCTAAGGGTGTAAGGGTAGCGCATGGTTCGTTTATGTTGCGATGAATCGTTTTTAGGGGCATAATTAAATGGAAATTATCTTGACCAATTAATAGTTCAGGCTTAATATCGTCACAGATCACATAGTCTTTCAGGTTTCGCAAATGCTCGTAGTCTTCGAGATTCACTTTAGATAACTTTTGTTTTGGTAAATCTAACTCGCTTATCTTCCGTGCACGCATTTCATACATTTGGTTTCTTGTGTTTGACAGTTTAAAGTTCACAATTTCACTGTTGCATATGATGTCAGAGTTCCACGCGCCTCTCATTCGTAATGTTTCAGGTTGACCTTGTAGGTTAATACTGTTCGCAAGGTCAGCGGACACTAAAGACACTGTTGCACCGTCATCAAGTAGGGCGTGCGTAGATATTACACCTGCAGGTCCATGTAAGTTCACGCGCACTATTTTTAACATAACTGAAGTGTTATTTCTTGCGGCTATTGTGTTTGTCACAGTTTCACTGTTGCTAGGTTCGTTCTCACTAACTGTCATTAATTGAGGGACGCTGGAGTTTTCGTTGGCAGCGTTGTTGTTGGAAGTCGAAGATTCTTTGTGCGGCCAATGCAATAAGCGGTGGTGGGGTAGCCCACACTCGTCGATGTCGCACGGCGCGGCGGGACAGGTTTCTTTCCCGTGCCCCGATAACAAACA
Source organism: Cenopis cana (assembly GCA_951800055.1). NCBI lineage: Eukaryota > Metazoa > Arthropoda > Insecta > Lepidoptera > Tortricidae > Cenopis > Cenopis cana. Next base: position 850,650 of record CATOHG010000010.1, on the reverse strand, counting down.
CTTATGACATAATTTGTTTATCTTCACGAATCGCCATTTATCTTTACGAAGCGCGCGTTTAAATTTCGTGCAGCTTGAAATCGTGTGAACACATGTGCGACAAAACTTACACTTTGTGTCGCTATTATTATCGCTGTTCAAAACTGCGTGTGAATAAACTCTTCTTTCTTCGCTTTTTTTATATGTTTTGTTTTCAGGTGGCGTGTGAATATGACTTATCCCAGCTGTAGCAATTTTTGATGCTTCTTTATGCAGATACTCAGAGAAGATTTGTAGTTTCGCCTTGCTGCTGTCGTTATTCTCGTATATATAATCTGCCCACTTGTTGAGTAAAGTCGCCGGGCACTTAGATAACACAGTGTTTAGCAAGTCTGGACTTCGTAGGTAATCACTTTGATTTATTGATTGAGCGGCTGCGACATAATTTTTTATTTTAACCGCGAAGCTGACGATCTCATTGTGGTAATTTTGCGATAAGGTAGGCAGTTTTTTAAATTGCGAAGCTAATTTGTATATTATCAGTTCAGGACGCCCGAAACGTAGTTCAAGTGCCTCTAAAATGGTGCTCGGGGTAGTGTCACTCATGAGTAATGACGAAACTGCTTCTCTTGCTTCTCCACGGAGGCATCGATTGAGCCTTGCAAGGTTCTCGCTGTCACTATAATTACACAGCCTTGTTGATTCCTCGTAGCTTCTTTTGAATTGCAGCCACTCTAAAGGTTCGCCGAAAAACGGAGTTAGGTCTTTTGACGTGGCTAATCTTGACAGAAAATTAGCATTAGCCTTATGTGTTACCGTCGCGAGATTGGTGATAGCCTGCGTCAGCTGCAACATTTCGTTTGAGGCCGGTGGGGCGGCTGACGCTGAAGGGAGTTCATGATGTATAGGGTTGACGACTGGATCGTGTACACTGTTTTCGAGCCATTGCTCCACTTTTTGGGAAGGTCCAGCGATCGATTGTTCGTCGCTGTAGCGGGATTTCCTCGAGGACTGGTTATCAAGTGCAGCGAAATCCGCTGCCAGTTTTTTATCGATCAGCTCCTTATCAATCCTCGCTTTGGCTTCGGCAGCCTCCAGTTCCAGTTGTTTTTTACGTGCTTCTATCGACGATCGACAGCTTTTCATCGAGGAACCTGAAGCGCGTCCACTGAACTCATTTTTTAAACTACCCACTTTCTCTAAAGGTAACCCATCCTCTTTTTTCTCACTTTCTTCTTTTAAATCGTTGAGTTGGACCGCTAGAGGGCATGTCCGATTTGAGAGCACTTCACTAATATTTTCTGCGGCATTTTTCAGCTGTTCACGTCGGTGAGCGCGCTCACTGCGCGATTTAACATTTGTGCGCTGTGGCGGTGTGCTGGACATTCCGTGCGGCGTTGTTAATTTCCAGTTCCTTGGTGATCCTGGCTCGACGGACCAAGTGTAGCGGACACAAGCAGGCGCAGGACAGGTAAGTACTTTGGTAAATTAAACTCCGATATCTAGTGGGTGCTAACACGAGCGTTGACATGCGTGTGTCGATTGACGATCAACGGCCAACTGATGCGTCGGGTCACGCACACATGTGAGCGCGTCGTGTAGGGGTAAGTTTCTTTATTACAGGTACACACACAGATATACATACAATCAGCGGCGGAGCAAGCCAGGTAATTAGGTACGTATGCATTTACTATTATGTGTATTTATTTATATAACTAATTAATGTTCTTGTTTTATGTTTCAGGTGCAGAGCCGTGCGCGTAGTCTACAACTATCTTGGTACTTCTTAATTTAATCTTAGATAATAACAAAAAATGTATAATTCTCAGAAATTTTGAAGTAGGTACATATCTTTTTATACAACGACGGTTGCAAACAAGCTTACGGTCTAACTGGTGATAAGTGGACACCGCAGCCTATAGATAGACGCCCACCAATAAAAAGAACTCATGTGCGCGTTGCCGACCTTTTATAGGTTTGAAGATTTACTGTATTGACCATATGAAATGAAATGAACTTTATTCTGTAAGTAGGCCGCAATGGCACTTTTACAAGTCAAACCCTACTAGCGTTTCACAGAGGCCACTGCCGAGAAGAAACGCCGAAAGAAACTCGACAGTCAGCCATTTTCTCACAAAAATATGCTTATTACAATGATAATACTTAACCTACTTAAGATCAAGAAATCTAAGACACAGAGAATTCAAAATTCAGAATTCAAACACTTATTCTGCAAACAGGCCACAAGGGCACTTTCACATGTCATAATGTTAATGTACAATTTTAAAAAAGTCTTACAATATAAGCATATGATAGATTTTTCATGAGAAAATATTAATTTACAATTTAAGAAATATATCAATAAGAATTTAATACATTTTTCATGTCAAAATATAAAATAGAAGATAAAATATTGTTGTCAATCTTAAATATAAATATTGTGTCATTAATTGTATAAAATATTGTAGCAGATTGTAGCGAGTGTTCCCCTGTTTTTCCTATATGTATAGTCATTTTTGATCAGCTGTGAAGTGGGTGCGGGCTGAAAAACAGCGCTGTTCAGCCGACCAGGCTCACAGCAAACGCTGAGCCCGAGCCCTTTGTCGCACCAACTTAAATTTGTATTTCTTTAAATTTTAAATTTCTAACTCTTTAAATTTAAATTGTGTTTGGTTTTTTTTTGTGTATTGCCGATTGTTTTTTTTTTTTCTCTTTTATGCGACAATAAATGTTATTTTATTTATTTATTTATTTAATTATCTATTACAAACATTACAATAATAGTAAAATTGAGAGATGTATAAGGTCTCAGTCTGAATAACAAAATTTAATATAATATCTCAAAGATGTAAATGGTCTCTGAGCGTCAAAATATTCTTAATAATGACTATTCTAACGTGCTTTGAGATGTACATGGTCTCAAAGCGTCAAAATAAAAATAATAAGTTTTAAATATAAAAGGAAAAAAAAAACAATTTGAATTATGAAAGTAGAAGAAACAAATCGCCCTAAACGTCGCTCTCGCTCTCAACACCTCATATGTATTCCTCCCTCGGACGCTCTGGTTGTGAAATGAGCTCCCTGCTGAGATTTTCCCGAGTGGCTAAGTAGGTATGGAGTTCTTCAAGAAATGACTGTACATAATTTTTAGAAATTTTCATAAGCTTTCGCATTTGATACCTCTCGAGTTGCAAGGGTCCATAGGTTGCGGTGACCACTTATCACCAGGCTAGCCGAAAGCTTGTTTGCTACCGGTGTGATAATTAAAAAAAGTAAATGGTGCCACATTTATGGCTGTGGTCTTCGACGAGGCGGAAATGTTTCCCCGGCAAGGCTGTTCACTTAAGAGGTCACATCACATGGTAACCACGTCGCGAACGCCCTCAATAGCACCACAGTAATATAAAGACCTTCGAAGTACGTGTCGGACTATGCTCACTTATACTAAAGGTTCCGAACCAACCGCAATGTTAAGGAAATTTCTGAATCTGATTTATCAGTATATTATAGTATTTGTTGGTAAATATATTCGTAATAATAAACATTATCATCAATATTCATGTCGATGAGAAGTTAAAGAAAAAAATAAGAACACTTTTTGAACAAAAAAAAACTGTCTTTAGTGACTTCTCATTCCTGTGTTTTCCAATCCATACTCTCTGTCTGTCTGTTACCTCTTCACACTTAAACCGCTGAACCGATTTAGATGAAATTTGGCATGGAGATATTTTGAGTCTCGGGGAAAAACATAGGATACTTTTATCCTTTATTAAGCAATTAAATTCTATCGCGATAAACGAGTTCCACGCGGACGAAGTTACGAGAAAAATCTAGTATTTTATAAAACAAAAAAGCAGATGTTTTTATGGAAGCGATTACCATCTGACCTTCCTTTTTGTACTTATACAGCAGAAATACAGGAGCAGTGTTCCGAACCAACGTGACGGCGGGGTCGTCAGCCGCGCCGGGCGACAGCTTAGACCTGATCTAATAGCAGATCTCCGTCTCACAATAACCAATATCGGGCATTCGAGCAACGCAAGACGCAGGAGAGACTACCCAGCACCATGGCCGGCGCAGGGAAGAAGCATCAATCGCTCATCTGCCGATGTGGTACTTATTTACATGATTTTATTCTAAAAAAATATATGATTAATAATCATCCCCCTAGCCTTTTCCCAGTTGTAATTTGACTAGGGATTGCAATCCAGCAACGTTTTCAATCCAGCTGGATTTCTGCTGGATTTATATCAATCCAGCTGGATCCAGCGCGGATCCAGCAACTTTGTATTTTGTAAATAATAAACCGATTTTCTTCGAAATCTTAACATACTATTTTATTAATATGAGGACCAATGGCTAATTTGATTAACCGACGTACATTTACGAGTTTGTTCTAAAGTACCGTAGACGACCTAGAGCTGAGTGCTGAATCCGCTTCTAATTGCGCTGGACATGTTGGTTATAGCCTGTAGTAAAACCCCCTCAGCATAGACGCTAATTAATTTCATGGTTTTTTATCAATTACTCATAACTGATTTTACTATTGTGTTTTTCTGAATCCATGTCATCGTATTTAGTCACAATTTTTTTTTTGTTATAAAACGACGTTGCCAAACGAGCGTACGATCCATCTGATGGTAAGTGGATACTGCAGCCTATAGACGCTCGCAATTCCCAAGGGATTTGCCTGCGGGTTGCCCACTTTTTATAAAACACTTTAAGTAATACTGTATTACTATTGCGTTTTTCTTGTCACTTAAATCGATGACATCGTTCCTAAGAACAAATCTTTGTATGTCTTATAGTTACAGACATACCCATACTGACATCTAAAAGTGCCACCCGGTATAATCCCCCTCAATTTTGTTTAATTATTTTTCGTAAGTACATACTTTAGTAGAGACCTTGTGATTAAATAGCGGAGTAGCGGACATCAGGCATCCTTCAGGATGCAAATATACTGGGATAACGCTAGTTGGATGATGATTTTAGTAGATAAGTATCTAAAGTGAGTGCTTTCACGGTTTTGTTGGACCTTCTAGTTATAGTTTGGTTGTGACATTGAGAAAATTTAGATCATCTGAGACATCGTTTTCTTGTTTTTGTTCTAATTATTTTCACTGTGGATCCAGCAGCCGGCGCTGGATCCAGCACACTGAAAAAAGCGCTGGATCCAGCTGGATTGCTGGATGCTGGATCCAGCGATTGCAATCCCTAAATTTGACGTAGGATCTCCCAACCCAGAGGGGAAAATAGATCTTGTAAGGATTATACCAGTTTCCACACGACGTTTTCATTAGCCGATAAACTACTGTAAAATCTTAAATGATAACTCGTAGATACATCAGTTTTTTTGGTAACTAAAATTGAAGTAATGTTACCATCAAAATTGAAGTAATGTTACCATCAATCTGATCTGGTATTTGAAGCCGGAAAGTAGGCAACGGAACTCCGTAATAAAATAAAATAGTGTAACTTAGCTGTGTTTAGGCACATTGGAATAGTCATGATGAGATGAGATACACTCTAATAGTAAAAAGTGTGGAACTAGTAATTTATTTTATAAAAATTAAAAACCGATTCCAAAAAACACAAATACAAATCGTTTATCGCTGTACACCCTAAAAAGTAAAAAGTTATTGCTTAACTTCTAATGGCTCTAAGAATTCACTTTTCATGTTGACCAATGTAGGTAGGTATTGTAATTTTTGTAGTGGGTTCTATTGTCATTTCGTGACCTTAAGGCATTTTCTTTGGATGGCTACTTCAAATATTACAACACCTGCCTACAATGTTCAACAATAAATGTAAAATTTTTCGGAACCCTTATAGGATCCCTTTGTTGTCCATCTGTCTGTCTTTCTGTCAAAAACATTATGTCGGCAACGCGTGTAGTTATAGAGTTGAAATAGGGTATTAAACTAAGGTAAAAATAAATCATTTTTTTCTTGACTAATAAAAGATCTAACGAAAATACTCGGAAAACATCAATTATTAATTTATTTTAGCTAATTGAAAGATTTTATAAGCATACAGATTTCAAAAGGACGCTGATTTGAACATACACACACACACACATTCACACTGAAGTCAGTAAGTAGTGACGTCACTAAGACAGTATTTCCCTACAAACTTCATATTAACAAATCGTTTTTGACATTTAATAAAAAGTTGCTGATTTGACTATGAGTAAAATACCGTATTATAACCATCCCATGAAAAACATTACATGTAAAAAGATGCAAGTCTCGCAACACAGTTCTTTTACAACAAAAAGTAATGATATGTAATCTTAAACCAAGTCTGTTATATTTTAGTCAATAGTACCGGAGCGGTGCCCACAGAACAAAATTTCCACCGACTTGCATCAGCATTAGGTACTTTAAGTTTTTGATCATGTCATTATATATATTTAAAAAAATAAAGTTATGCAGATGCAAGTCGGTGGAAATTTTGTTCTGTGGGCACCCCTCCGGTACTATTGACTAAAATATAACAGACTTGGTTTAAGATTACATATCATTACTTTTTGTTGTAAAAGAACTGTGTTGCGAGACTTGCATCTTTTTACATGTAATGTTTTTCATGGGATCTCATCCCTTTTTTTTCTTTTCAGGTATGACTTCTAGTAACGAACATGCAAACTGTAAAAGTAACTTTGTAATCACATGTATTTTGTATAGGATTACAAACTTACTTATGCAGTTTGTATATCTCAGATACGTGACTGATATTGCAATATTTTTAAATTTTCTAGCAATTAATAGGCTAAAAACTAATTATGTTTAAAATTTGGAGCTTGTGGGTCTACTAGAAGTACCTTAAACGATTGATGATCTGTCAGTCAGTCAGTGAGTCAGTGACAAAACTAAGGAATTTTGAGGGGCAATAGTTCTTAAAATAAAAGTTCAAATTGAATGTTATTGAGAATATATCTAACCCATATTATGCCCAACATATTGCTGAAAATTCAGGGTTCTGGCTTTAACTGGGACAAAATTACAGGATGTTGAAAATGGCCTGAATGGCTTCGAGAAAAGGATGGTACGGCCGTGCACCTTTTTGCTCGACTTGCGGGGGCACTGCCGTGCCCCCAGATATACTTAAGTCCCTCGAAGCTGTGAGAAAGTTAATTCTTATAATATCTGGGCGACCTAGCTTTGCTCGGCGTTTTCCTGGGCATGAGACCTATCTAGATCGATTGCTCGCCCCCGAAAACCCCCACATATCAAATTTCATCAAAATCGTTAGAGCCGTTTCCAAGATTCCCGAATTAAATTAATATTGTTCGAATTGTTCGTTTAAAGATATAAGATATAATATAAGGATATATCTACAAGAACCCTTCCGCGGGTGAAAGCCTCTTCCAAAGACGCCCTGTGTTCTCTGTCTTGAACTGTAGGTACTCATTTATACTAATCCATAATATTGTTATATTTAACTAATACATATATTTATGTGGTTGTTAGATATCATATAATTAAAATTCTGAATATTTACGGCCAACTTTGTTTGCATATTACTAAAATATGCAAACAAAATTGGCCGTGGGGCACAGGGGCTTACAGTTGTAAGCCGCATCTTATCAAACAAAAGTAGTAGGTAGTTACCTATTCATTTGGTTAAATATTCAATTCAATTCATTTATTGCTAAGTCATGTTGTTTACATGGTGTTACATTTAAGGTATGTCCAGAAACATGAACCCTGCAAGGGCACAGCAATCTTATTAAGAATAATGTCATAATTTATTACAATGTCAAACTTGGTTAATAAAATGGATTAATATTACATTTGGTTACTTAACTAAATATACAGAAGATGTCACATATTAGTTTTGTATAATAAAATAACAATACAATTTACGTTGTCAGATATCACGTGCATACCAAATTTACATCAATAATTACAGCTTACATTACATAAGAATAAGTATATTTAAACAAACGAAAATGCATGCGGGCTTTCATATCTATCAAAGACAGTCCGTTAAGAATTCTTGTGTGAAATAATAACCCTTCTTCAGCAACAACGCTTTCAGGTAGTCTTTGAATTTTACAAAATTAGGCTCGTGTTTAATATCGTCGGCTATTAATCTGATAAGATAATTTAGCATCTTAAGAGGAATGCCTAGCTGCGATTTTCCCATACAAACGCTCTCGACTGTTTTCTCCCTGGTTTTTGAACCTAGAGCAATGATTTTTTCAAATAAGATCAATATCATCAATATCTATGCCGCTACGTTTTGTTTCTTTGGATCTTTTTATTTTAAAGAAAGTTACAGCCCTCCAAAAATCGCAAAAACGGCGTAATTCAATTGGCTCCAAAAAAAGGTGCAGTATACAAATATGACAACAAATATGCAAAAAATCAAAACGTAGCGGCATAGATTATTTCTTGCTCTTGCAGTTTCCGAAATTTTATAATGATTGGTTGCGTTTTGGAGGAGGAAACAGTCGAGAACGAAACCTCGATTTTTCAGTTTATTGCAAGGGAATTTTAGTCCGAGCTGCAGTTGTCCTTATCGCACGAATTCGTGGCGGAGTCAGTTTCTAAATATACGTAGACAGAAGGAATAGGGATGGGCAACAGTCGTTGACATATATTGTCGATACGCTAGTGGTGAAAAATTATCGATAAATCATTATTACCAGAAAAGTTATTAATCACAAGAAGAACCGAGTCACAATGGAAGAATATTGAATAGAAAGGTGACCTGGGAACCCTTGTCTTTGATAAAGCCCAAATCGGGCTCCATACAGGCAACTACTTTTTGCCATTTTTGTCGCCACTGGCGAGGGGATATATATGTATGATACTTTATTGCACATAATAGGAACACATACAAGAAATAAAATTGCAAAATATAAAGTACAGATGCGAACTTATGCCTCCGAGGCATCTCTTCCAGCTAACCTTCGAGATAATGAGAACAATGAATATAACGCACGAAGGCCTCAGACAAACTAAATGTGCACAAACAGGTTACTCAGAAAGTTTTCCATTTAAGTCAATCGTTGGTGAGATATTAGCTCCCAAAGTCGTACAAAATGTGTCCCCCCCCACCCCTCTAATTTCCAAACTATGCAATTAAAATTCTGAAAAAAATTGAGTAGGTGTACAATAATAAATACTTTCAACGATTTTTGGTTTGAACAAGATGGGATTAAGGGTTTTTGAGTTTTCAGTGAAAAACTGTCTTACATTATTATTGGGGAACGGGACTTAATCGCGTACAATTATAACTAACTAATTTACTTTTTTTAAGGTTTTGCCCGACATTTCGAATGTATCACAACATCCGTGGTCGCGAGCTGAAAAACTGTCTTGCTCAAACAAAAGGACGTAAGTCCGTAATTTCCCTATGAAAATACGACCTTTTTGGATTCAATGTATTGGATGGTGTTACTATTAGCTTGTTAATTATTACTGATATTAAATCTAATTTTAGTTTATTGTAATATAATAGCTTTCACCGGCCTCCCCCATTGAAGTCGGTTTTTTTTTCTTAACCTCATGTCGACCGGTGACTCGAAAACAAGTCAAGTAAACAAAAACATTGTTTTGTTGTGTTTTTTTCGCCGACAACCCACAGGTAAATTATTTTAATTTTGATATGACCTTAAACTATAGGTATACTTTACCATCCAATACGAGTAAGCGAGTAATATTAATTTTGCGGGGCATTTTTAGAAAAGTCTTGTTCCTGTGTACAACGCCGGCGCCCGCCAAAAAACGTACCTACAGCCCCTTATACTAATTAATCGTATGCTGGGTCAGTAATTAAATTCGCGGGCTCGCGTCTCAAGCCTGTGTGCGTGCGCTCACACATAGACAGCGCCCGCTCCCGCTCCCAGCAGCGCGACAGAAACATTATGTCAAAAATTCAAGATTTGAAAAGTTGGTCAGCTCGGCATTCCTCTTAAGCAACTAGCTTTCGTCCGCGTAAAGTTTCACTCCCTGTTTCATCCCTCCAGGGTATTATTTTCGGGGTGTAAAGTATCCTATATGTTAATCCAGACTATAAACTCGTTGTACAGTCAAGGGCATTAAAATGTATACATTTTTGGACCTTATTTTAATGGAGTAAGGTAAAAAGGGTATACATATTGGTGCCCTTGACTGTACCTATACCAAGTTCCATCACAAACCGTTTAGTTATTTTTGCGTGGTTAAGTAACTAACATCTAAACTTTCGCATTTATATAATATTAGTAGGATGTGTACATTATGCCTTTTTTTTATTATGCCTTGCCTTTACGATGTATTTCCGGTTTTCTATGAAAATGCAGTGTTTACCTAGTGACATTTTCACTAGGTAAATACCTCGCACCTCTTATGAAATTAAAACACCTGCACTCTGCACTTGACTTCCACCCTACAATCCCTACATATGTATTTATTAAGTAATAATATTCTACTTAAGACCACGTTATTCCAAATCATAGTATTTTTCATTCTATTTTAAACCATTAAATACTCACTTTATTGATGGGATATTTAGATATGTTATAGTTTAAGAGTCGGTCTAGTGTATTTTAAGGCTGAAAACACGATATTTGAAACTTCGCTCGATGATCTCACATCGCAAAAACAGGTAAATTTTGATCTTATTGTGAGTCGTATATAAAATATATCCAACTCAGACTCGAGTAAAATATATCAATAGATAGGAAACGATGTGAAGAAGTGTATTTTACGGCTAATTTTTTTTTAAATGTTTTTATATTTAACAAAACTCAAAAATATCAGAAAAGCAAACTGCGCGCTTCATTTTAGTAGACAGATGGCCGTTGGGCCTCGAGCTGGACGGACGTCTGTCGCACTTTTTGCAGTTTGACATTTATAAAAATCGCATATTGAATACCAGTAACTAGACGATATTAACATTTTCAGGGTAAATTACTGGTGAGTCATATCGACGAATAAACATTTAAAATAGTTTTCCTGGTACTTTTACAATTCGAGATAGTGGAAAACATAAAATGTGGCTAATAAAGCTTATCATTATATCATTTTTTTCCTTTTTAAACCCTCTCTTATTACAAAAGGTTTCATTGAGTATTTTTAGAATGTGGAATTTTTTTCCATTATACGGGTCACACTCCTTCATATAGCATATTGTATATTTTATGTCTATGTGTGAGTATATTCATAGCGCCTGACACATAGTTTGACATCTGACATTAGCAAATTAAATTCAAGCTTGGTATTTCAAATACAATATTTTAAATTATTAAATATATTGAGCTTCGTATTGTAACAAAATAAATATGCCCAAACGGACCGTAATCCTGCCAAAGTTTTGACGCTATTCGACTTCAATTTGCTCTGCAGTTCATTGTAAAGCAGAATGACATCAGTATTATGATGAAAGTGATATTATTGCATTGTGTAATTATTCCAATATACCTATCAACGTAAACGATAAAAAAAGAATAAATGAAAAGATGCCTCGGATAATATCTGAAATAGAAAGGGCCCAAAGCTCTGAGGAATTCTGGCCGCTTACGGCTAGTATGTGGGGGAGGATATCTGGTGACGGCGTCGCGGTCTCAGATCTATGATCAGCGGCTCCGGTGAACTTCACTTCATAGCCACATCGTGCGCAAATGTTTACGTGAATTTACTGGACGAAGTGATGCTGCAAATTGTTCTACTGACTTTCCTGACTTTATTCAAGATAATTGCCCCATACAGCACGGGTCACTTGGGAATGGTTTACTCTACAGCTACATCCAGGCATAAATGTAATGATGTAATGCCATCGCCTGAAATTTGAACCCGATTGAGAATCTTTGGGGTTTAATGGTTCAACAGTGGGATCATCGCCATGAAAGAACCAAAGAAGCAATTCAAGCAATAGATACTGCAATGAAATATGGGAGGAAATGCGGGGAACTGACATAATTATCAACGTCTTCTCAGCTTATTGAGAGAAGGCTACAAACTGTTATAGAAGCACTGTGGTTGCACGCATTATAATCCCTCAGTCTTATGTTTTATGTTTATAATAAATTATATAATAAATCTTGAATTTTATTTAAGATGGATTTATGAACCGTACTGTCTTCTCGAAGATCTCACGGTTGGAAATAAAGGCCATACAATAAATAAAGAATAATAAAGAACTAATAAATAAAGTTGTAAGCTTTTATTAGCAGGGCAAAATATTTATGTTTAATCTTTTTCTAAATAAATAAAAAAAGTACAAAATATTGATTTACCAAAATAACGCTCAATAATTATGCTCTAAAAATTACGGTTGTTTAAATAAAACACAAAAAAAAAACACTTGCTCTTGCCTGAGATTCGAACCTGTGACCTGTGCTTTAGAGAGCAAGCGATTACTAATTACACCACAATGTACTTGGCTTAGAGGTTGAAATTAAGCTACTTATTTGTGGCTTGCAACTTTGACTTTTTGTGTCGAGTCGTGATAAAATTTAGCCCTTATTTAGTTAAGTGAAATCTGTCAAAACTGCGCAACAGAGACAGAGATATGCAATGACAAGTCTACACTCTTTTGCGTGAATGTCATAACAATCTGTTCTAAATTTAAATAGTTGACCAGGGGGGGGAAACTTAAAGAAAAGACCAATTTCGCGTGAATTTGGCGTAGAAAGTGCTGCCTCCTATTATATTTGATGTCGACATATTTTGTGTAATCCGTCTCAAGCAGGTTTCGTTTTCATTTCATCTATCCCAATACAATTAATCAAAGCTGAACGTGAAAAGAAACGTTACAATTTATCGTAAAATTAAATTTTCAACTCTATGGTCACAGATTTTATAATACTCTATGGTCGTATGGTTGCCATGGTTATTTTTAAATATTGAAATAACACGTGTGTCAATAACGTGTCAACATATTGAAAATAAAATAATGCTAATTATAAAATTTTCTGCATTATTCTTGTGAAAAGCAGTTAGTGATATAGATCTACAAAGTCAAGTTAATTTATCATTTTCTTAAAAGTGCTTTTTTATGAACTTTTCGGGAACGCCTTTTCCCAGATCGAATACGATGTGTTATCGGATACGCCGAGTTAAGTAAGTATTTTTTAATTCTTTATTTACTATCCCTGTTCACACCGATGCGATTTTATATTTATATTCCAATCAATTGATTTATTTAGGTAGGTAGTCTGTTTTGCCGGGTGGTTATGCAGCTCATACATAAATGAATATCAATGAAAACAGTTGGTTACTTAGCAATATAAACGTTTGAGTATTGAATTACGTGAGCTATACGATAAACGAATATGAAGCCCACTTTCTTCTTGTTGTTGTCTTTGTAATTTGAAATAGATAATTAGAAACATAATTTCAAAAATACATACATACCTCCTACACTTTCATCTCATTATTTAATGTTATGTTTTGCAGATGCATAGTGCATACAATCATGCCACGTCCTCATGCTGAGAAAAAGTCAGGACAGAGGTATTTTCAACATGGATGTCAATTGTTGGAGAAAACAACAATTATCCTGGGCCAATACATGAAATCAGGAAGATACAGCGTGCATCCATTTCAAGGTGAAAAAAATGGATACATCTTTTTGTAGACGATCGTACTTCACCAATTCGTTTACCAGTTAGTGATTGAAGAAGTTAAACAAATCGCTACAAGTTATAGGTAATCGTATTTAATCCTCCTTTTAATATACTATTCATAAATAAGTTAGTCAAAAATAAATAAATGATATTATATATACAACTTAATTTCATTAGTCTCCTGACTGGAATAATTATTTGTGTACAAATCACTTAACCCTTTCAGTACGGCGTGATTATAATTTGTACTCAAATTGGACGAGTTAACTCGCCAATCCGAGAAAGATTTTTTATAGATAAAGGTAAACAATAAAATACTGTTCATGTACTATCTACCTACTGAGGCATTTTAACCTTCCCGTATAAACTTCCCCATTTTCATACTAAATAATGATAGTAAATTATGACTTCTGAAAAGAATAACTTTATTACCATTATTCAATTTAAAAAGTGGGAAGTTGCCACGGGAAGTTTAAGATGTCACAGTGGGTGGATGGTACATGAACAATATTTAACGGATAATATTATGGGTGAGTGTGTGCACGCACACAGACACACGAAATTAGTCCACACCAAATCCGTGTGCGGCGCTTGTGCTCACGAGTATCCAAGTTTTCACGCGAGATGGCTCTCTTTACCTGATATATATTATTATACTCTTTGTAGTTGACAACCTAATTATCACGTGCGCCACTCTGGCTATTCTGGTTAACTTGACAAAGAAGGTCTGTCACATATTCAAATTCTAAGTTACAGCAATCATTAAAAAAAACGAGGTCAGTGACCTGTCACAGTAAAGTGAGATAGTGTGTGTAAAATGTAATTGTGTTTGTTACTGGGGAGAATTACGATAATGTTGCGCCGCCTAGCGGATTTTTTGTGTCGCGTTTGTAGTTTCGCTGCAATAAGAAAGCCTTAACTAGCGGACCCGGCAGACGTCGTCCTGCCCGGCGAACCAGCGCCACCTACCGGGTCCAATCGTATTTTCAAACCTTCCAGGGACCAACTCAAATATACACACAGAACACACACAGAAGAATTATATATATAATGATACAGTCCGAGATATATGGCACATATAAATATCTAGGCAAGATCGCAAGATGACGCACTCGTCGCTAGTATAGAGCCCGAGCAGGAGGGATTGAGTAAGAAACATCTAAACTGTCGCATTTATAAATATTAGTAGGTACATTTATGCTTTGCCTTTACGATGTAATACAGTATACAGTTGAGGTTATGCACGTTCTTCCCGCTAAATTTCTGCTTGAGCCAGTTTTTTTAAAATTAAGTCTTATACAATCGCTCAGCATCAATATAAATATAGGAGCGCTCGTGGCCCAGCGGCGCCTGCGTGCCGCAAGCGTTATGTAAAGTTAAGCAACGTGGGCCGCGGTCAGTACATGGATGGTTGACCGCTTTGAGTGGTTACTAACTGAGCACTCCCGTGCTTTGGAAGGCACTTTAAGCCGTTGATCCCGGCTGCTGTCTATGGCAGCAGTCGTTAAGCCAAGTTGAGGCCTTCGGGTGGCTTGAAAACTTCTAACAGTCAAGTTGCCCACTCACTTGACAAAGGGAGGTCGAAGTTGCACCACGTCCGTATAGGGAAAGTACCCACCGCTACCCTACACGTGACCCCTGGGTGGTTCTAAAAGTGCAACAAAAACTGGCAACCGTACTGTCTACTGTCTTCTCGAAGATCTCACGGTTCGAAAATTCGAAATAAATGCCATACGATAAATAAATAATATAAATATTAATTTACAGGCATAAAAGAAGTCTGGATATGCGGCCTGTCCCACGCTTCGGGCGTGATCGGCACCGGGACCTACGCGTCGACCGCGAGACAGAGATCACAAAGGTAACACATATATAGATATATAGACACTTAAATACATAGAAAACATCCATGACCCAAGAACAAATATTCGTGCCATCACTGCCAGTGCCATCACACAAATAAATGCCCCGGCCCCGGACGGGATTCGAACCCAGGACCTCCAGCTTCGTAGGCAGGGTCATTACCAACTAAGCGGTCGTATTATATCTACAAAAACCCCTCCGTGGGTGAAAGACTCTTCCAAAGACGCCCAGTGTCCTCTGTCTTGAACTGTACTCATCTATACTATTCCAGCTGTTTTAATATATGTATACTGGCTTAAAATCCATGCATGAAGTGGTAATCCATACGAGATCTAACGTGTATGCAACTACAAAAAATACCATTTCATACAGAACTTCAACAGCGACTTATGGGTTGAGACTAGCGGACACCTGCCCTGACAATTAGTTTCAAAATTGTAAAAAGGCAGGCGGTGATTTGCCTGCTCGCTGAGTGGGCCCCACAAAACAGTCGCACGCACAGTGCGACAATGGGGCAACATCCCTTTGAGCGGCTGTAAGGTTGTCGAGAGGTGAGTCTGCGGTAGCCAGATCCCGGTAATCCGTTCAGCAGGCCGCCGGCGTTATGACATTTCACACTTCCAACCTGGAGCATAGGTTCCGCTCTTGCGACTCCACTCCGGCCGGCCGGTTAAGGCATAAAGGCAAGCGCAGAGGCGAGGGCCGGATAACCGAACCCTCTGGAATAGGGGTCCGCGGTGTCGCCACTCACCGTCAGCACGCCACAAGCTGCCCCCGCGGGTTGATTGCTGTAATTATTAGGAGGTTTCATATATTATCTCTGTATCAATCGTTATGATTAGAGTTAGTTTCCGCTACCCTAAGGTTGTCTGGAAGAAATCGCTCTTTAGCGATAAGACCGCCTGTTATTTGCCTCTACTTAATGTGATTTTGTACTGTTCTGTGTCCTTTAAGTGAGGTGTGCAATAAAGAGTATTTGTATTAATTGTATTGAATACAATCGCTCAGCATCAACAATACTAATTTACAGGCATAACATAACAAAAGTCTGGATATGCGGCTTGGCCTACGCTTCGGGCCGTGATCGGCACCGGGTCCTACGCGTCGGTCGCGAGACACAGAGATCACAACGGTAACAGCTTACCTGATTGTTTTGACAGAATTAACTGGTCATTGGTAAACCTTATTACAACGACAGAAGGTCTAAGAATGGTCAGTTAACTGTGATCATGACACTAAGTTTTACCACCGACTTCAAAAGATTATTCGACTGTGTTTTTAGGGTTCCGTACTCAAAGGGTCCAAAAGGAACCCTATTGCTGACACTCTCCCATCCGTCCGCCCGTTCTGCCAAAATGTGTATGTATATTAGTTCGTACACAACTCTAAGGCCAAATTCTGTCAAACCAATGCAAGCAAATCGTGACTTAGAGTTCTGACTGTTCGGTAGATTTTGCTTGCGTTAATTTGACAGCACTTGGCATTACAGTTTTGTACGAAACCCTACCCTACCCTGCCCTATTGTATTCCAATTTTCACAAAATTAACTTTTAAATGTTTTTAAGGGGGGCTTTCATTTTTTCGACGCATCCCATCGATCGATATCGTTATTAATTTGGATCTCGTTGAGTAGATAAATAATGTATTTTATTTTATATATTTTTTTTATAACAAAAGAACGAGAAGCCACCAAAGTGACCAAAGTTAGATTTAAAAAAATGTACCGTGAAATGTTTTGACCTATGAACTTCGATGCGTATATTTTACCAAAAAATATTAACATATTGATAAATCACATTTTTTCTTTAAAATTTCCTTATTTTTCCCATAAAAACCAACTTGATTTTGCGGTCGGTTTGAAACCCTAAATGTGCGAAGTCCGACTCGACTTACTGACTAGACTTAAGAACCGTATTAGACAGATATTTGTTTGTTTGAAGGATATGCTTCCAGATTGGTTACATCCCGTTGTTACCAAAGTTCTGTTCTGCGATATGAAGCCATGAGGGATTTAGGGAACTTCAAGAGTATAGCGATTTTACTTTTCACGGTAACAAATTAAGCATTTGCATTCAGAAAGTAGAATGTGGTGAACTGAAACTCCGTCTGCATTTGTCCCATCTGTGTCAACAAAGTGAGTCTATAGGCTGCGGTTTTCGCTTAATATCAGATGGACCGTGCGCTTGTTTGCCACCGTCGTTGTATAAAAAACTGATGAAAAAATTCACGGATGGTCATAGAAAACTCTTAAGTTTGTGTTTCATGGGTAGCGTTAAGATACTTCGTTCAAGATATACTTTGAGCGACTACGATGAAGACATTGTAAATGGTCTTCATATAATATTACTATAGCATTAGATCTAAATTTGATGATAGACGCTAGAAATTCTATATAATCATAAAACCTGCACACAAACACGAGAATCTGTTGAGAAATGCAACTTGTAGAGGAGAATAAACCGAAATCGACCGAAGGAACGTACGAAATCATTGATGAGAAGTTTGTATTTTAAAATTTCCGAACACTGACTTGATAATATAATTTTCGAACATGCCCTCAATGATATCATCCGCCGGTCTCTTGCATCGGCGAACGTGCCTGCCATTTTAGAACCTGCGGGCATGTCGAGAAACGATGGCAAGAGACCGGCCGGGATGTCCTTGATTCCGTGGAGTATGGGACGGGTGCTGGTGTGGGATGCTACATGTGTAGATACACTAGCCCCGTCGCATCTCCACCGAACTTCCACGAGGGCGGCGGCCGCAGCAGAGGCGGCCGAACAAGCTAAAATCGGCAAGTACAGCGGTCTCGGCGCCGAATACTTGTTCACCCCTTTCGGCGTCGAGACACTCGCTCCGTGGGGTCCTGGCGCTCTAAGCCTCTTCAAGGGCCTATCGAAGAGGCTTATCGATGCCACAGGTGACCGAAGAGCTGGCAGCTACCTCGGCCAACGAATAAGTTTGGCCATTTAAAGAGGTAATGCTGCCAGTATCTTCGGCACAATGCCGCGGGGGCCTTTTTTAGATTTAATTTAGATTTATATTTAGATTTTAATTTAGCTGTATTTAGTTTTATTTTTGTTAGGTAATATGTTTTTCTATAGTTTTCATTATTAAATACAAAATAAACATTTTCGAACCTGCCCACAAAATTTCACGAGTATCGGTTAAGAAATGTAGAGGAGAGGAGAACAACCGGAAATCCGGATATACGAAAGCATCTTTGTCAAATCTGAAACAGAGACCTTTGTTTCACTCGATCAATAACAGAAACAGATAGTAAAGGTACATACACAATTATACAGGCACATTACTGCTGCTGAATAATAAACAAACGCCTGTGCAAACGTGTGCACGTAAATGATCCTAATTATAAATTGCCATATCTGTTTGTAGTAGGTGTGAATCCCCATATAAATGGATCTTGGGAGTTACAAGTCATGATAAAGTTTGGCCTCCCGATGGAAACTGTTCCTTAGGCTACTTGTAACTTATACTGAGCGAGGCCAAACTATCCACGCAAAAAATTCAAAATGGCGGCTATTTTAGTTTCCAAATTTTTATATTTTTTTTAGAACTCAAAAATGCTTCATGCTACACAAAAACTTTGTATGAGAATTATGTTTTGCATAAATTTATCTATAACTTTGGTTATTATCATTTTCTCGATATATCTAATAGTTCATGAGAAACATGATGTTCAATATTGCGTTTCTTGTTAAAACACTGTTAGTCAAAAGGCTTAGCAAAATCAAACTGCATCGTATGCAGAAATCAATCCATTTTCTCCAGTGATACTAGGAACCAATATAAAGGATTTCATCCGGCGAAATGAAAATTTCATCGACGGGAATTCAAAATGGCGGTCATTTACCAAAGGGGGAGCCGCATTTTTAAAAAAGTGTATAATTTCAAAACGGCATCTGCTATTTAAGTAATATGGGTATCAATCGATTGGTATTGACACCATTAATTAAAATAAGAAGAATACCATGTAAAAAATTAAAGATGGCGGCCACCTCTAACAAAATTGTAAAATTTTCATTCTTCTTTTTTTCGTTATATTAATCAAGTTTGGTCTCTTCACTAATACCATTGTGCAAAAGCGACTTGCTTTCATTACAAAAGTGCAGTTTGTTTCCATAACTACTATGACACAGTCGCCGTGGCTCGTTTGTAATTCGTATACTTCAAAAACTAATCGACGGATTGTCATAATTTTTGTTTTATCGCGTAGATAGTACTATGAGAATTTATGTAAATATATAAATTGACTATATCATTGGACATTTAGTTGTTATTTTTAATATAACGAAAAAAAGAAGAATTAAAATTTTACAATTTTGTTGTAGGTGGCCGCCATCTTTAATTTTTTACATGGTATTTTTCTTATTTTAATTAATGGTGTCAATACCAATCGATTGATACCCATATTATTTAAATAGCAGATGCCGTTTTGAAATTATACACTTTTAAAAAAAATGCGACTCCCCCTTTGGTAAATGACCGCCATTTTGAATTCCCGTCGATGAAATTTTCATTTCGCCGGATGAAATCCTTTATATTGGTTCCTAGTATCACTGGAGAAAATGGATTGATTTCTGCATACCATGCAGTTTGATTTTGCTAAGCCTTTTGACTAACAGTGTTTTAACAAGAAACGCAATATTGAACATCATTTTTCTCATGAACTATTAGATATATTGAGAAAATGATAATAACCAAAGTTATAGATAAATTTATGCAAAACAAAATTCTCATACAAAGTTTTTGTGTAGCATGAAGCATTTTTGAGTTCTAAAAAAAATAAAAAAAAATAGAAACAAAAATAGCCGCCATTTTGAATTTTTTGCGTGGATAGTTTGGCCTCGCTCAGCATAAGTTACAAGTAGCCTAAGGAACAGTTTCCATCGTGAGGCCAAACTTTATCACGACTTGTAACTCCCACTTAAGGATTCATACCTAATATTTGTAGTAGTACCCGCTTTTGCCGACATTTACTAAATATAAGTATTTAGGCGAAATGTGTGAAACATGCAGGATACATGTGGTTAAATTGCTGTGGCAGTGTGTGTTCAATATTTTGAAAAACTGTTTCAGTGCTTAACATGCTGATATCAAGAAGTCCAAATCTTCAGCACGAGAAGTCGACAACGCGCTCGCGATGCCGATGTTCAACCTGGCTTGCTCTCTCACTCTTGGTGCTAACAATATGAATAATGGTGAGTGCCTCCTGATCCTAGTTAAAGACTAGTGGCTCTGTGAGCTGTAGACCTCGTGTTTTTTTATAATTTCCAAACCAGCAGCGCCACAGCTCACAAAATTTCACAAGAATCGATTGAGTAAGATAGATAGATAGATAGAAACATTTATTCATTGCCACAGAAAACACACAATATTACAAGAAAACAAAAGAAGAAAAACATACACAAAAGCACACGTGTGTCCCCGCGGCAGTGAAACGGACACTGGTTCAGCATTATGCTGAGGTGATAGACACCTACAGCGCTGATTTTCAGCCAGTACCGTCGGTGACTCACGGACCGGCATACAATATATATAATAGCAGGAAATAAAATAAAATTAACTGCAATGGATTAATAAAAAATAAAAATAAAACAATACATAAATAAGATAAAAACTACAATTACTGCTTGCCTATACAGCATCTAGGGTACAAAAACAAAAGAACTAAAAATTAAATAAGTTGGTATATTTTCTGCTGCTGTGCTGGATTAGGATTGGGATTTTTGGAGTGTCAACAAATAAATATAAATAGCTTACGCTTAAAGGAATACTTGCTAGGCGCCCCCTGGATAGGAGGAGGGAGGTCATTCCAGCACTTAGACGCCGCAAACCTGAAACTGCCTCGGAAAGCTGCGGTTCTGTGCATAGGCACGATAGCCAATGCCTTGAACCTGCGCGCACTCTTTGACCATTGGATTTTCTTAGGAGTAACGCTATAGAGGAATCAGAATCAGAATCAGAATCAGAATTTATTTATTTGTTTAACATAGGTCACGTAAAGATCTTAAGACTTAAGCATGCAGCGAACTCTATGTTATGCCAGGTGGCGTACAAATATTTTTATGTGGTAATATAGATTTTCATTTTCATGCATAGATACTAATACGATTTATATAATTTTAGAACAACGTCAACAGAGATATAATGTCAATAGTTATTAATAGATAATACGATCAATATAATTTTAAAACAATGTCAACAGAGATATAATTTAAAATTATAATATTAATGTCAAAACGAAATGAGAGTAGGTACAACAATTTCAATAAAATATATATATATTTATATTACATCAGTGTCATTTAAAAATTGTGGAATATTATAATAGCATTTGTCAATTAAAAATAATGTTAACTTCTTCTTAAATAATCCAATTGGTAAGATCTTTATGGAGGTTGGAATTTTATTATATATTTGTGGTGCCATCCCCAGTATGCTCTTCCTTAGAAGAGCAGTGTTACATGTTTTGTTACGTAACATATTCACGTACTGTGTTCTTGTGGGGAGCCTTCGTGTGTTGGCAACTGTAGTGTATAGGTTGGGATTACATTTTACAAAAATAGCTGTTTCTAAAATGTACAGACAGGGAAAATTTAAGATTTTAAGTGACTTAAAATATGGAATACAACTATCTGTAATTTTCAATCCACACATAGCTCGGATGCACCTCTTTTGAGATTTAAATACTGAGTCCTTATCAACAGAATTTCCCCAGAAAATTATTCCATATCTCAATAAAGATGCAACGAGTCCATGATAAGCAACCCGTAAAGCATCACTGTTTACTATTTTGGAGAGCTTGTAAAGAGCGTAAGCAGACTTATTTAGTTTTTTACATAAGTCATTTATATGGTCTTTCCACGTGAGCTGACTGTCAATGAGTAAGCCTAAGAATTTCGTCACTCCTACCGTTGATATGTTATTACCTTCATAATTAATATTTATGTCATTTAATTTAATTCTCTGATAAAAATGCATTATATTCGTTTTGCTTAAATTAATAACTAAATTATTATTATTCAACCACATTACAATGTCACTTATTACATTATTAATATCATGTTCATAATTATTAAAGTTATCACATTTTATAATAGATGTGCTGTCATCAGCAAACAAAATCATAGGATGAGAAATGGCTTTAGGCAGATCATTGATATATATCAAAAATAATAGAAGGAGAAGGAGGACAAACTATTGTTTTTTTTTAATTACTCGACAAAAATATTCTGTGTAATAACTAATAATCAAAGCACCTGCTCACAATACTTCAAGAGAATCGGTTGTGAAATGCGACCCCTAGAGGTGAACAAATCGAAATTCGGCCGCAGAAACACAAAATCATTCATAAAAAAAGATACTTACAAACAGTGTAAAGGCCCCAATATTCCTAGAAAACAAAATGCTGGACTATGAAGACCAATATATATACCTTGGAAAACTAATATCATTGAAATCAACCCGAGACATAGATGAAGTAAACAGAAGGATCAACCTCACTATTGGAATAAATTTTGGTCTTACAAAGAGGTATTAAAATCGGATCTCCCACTAAAAGTCAAAAATAAGGTTATGGACATTTGCTTTCTGCCCTGCCCTACCTATGCATATAACAATGAAACAAATTAAAAAGATAAAAACAAGTTTCCTAATAAAGAACTCAAGGAAGTATATTTTGTTTGCAGTCGGGGGGCCTAATATTTTGGCTTTACTTGTATGTAGTAGGTCCCCCGACTGCAAACAAAATATATTTGCTTGTGTTCTTTATTAGGAAACTTGTTTTTATCTTTTTCATGCACTCGTGTTTTTAATTTTTATAATTATTATGTTATTTCGAACTTTTTTTTGCTTGAAACACATACATCAGTTTGAAGTTTGAAGTGTTATTTTCCATTCTTTTAGATCCCGTATTGTCCGCGCACTGAATTAGAGGAGGAAACGCAAGAAATTCAAGCAGATGTCCAGTGATACTGCAGAAATAAGCTGACAGTTTTACACCTTTGGCTGTACGAGTACTAGGAAGAAAAAGGTACCTAATAAGTACTTCTATTATAACTTAACGAGTTATTTGCGAGCGATATCATCCGCATGGATCTGGTTCATCGCGATAGAATTTAAGTAATTGCTATTTGCTTATATCAGGCGTTTACCTAGTAATAGCTCTTTTATACAATCTTCTCCTTTAAGGGATGATTTCCGGGAAAAAAAGTATCTTATGTCCCTCCCCAATCTATCTCCATACCAAATTTCATACAAATCGGTTCAGCGGTTTAAGCGTGAAGAGGTAACAGACAGCTCACTTTCGCATTTATAATATTAGTATGGATATCAAAACGTTACACTCTGTATGTAGCACATGATTTAAAATCGTGATAAACTGATGATGAATGATGGTGATCATCATCACCCTCCTAGCGTTTGCCGGATTGTGCCCCAAGCAGCTCGCGGTCCGCTTTGAAACTTAATTCCAAGATTTAGTGTAGGCACTAATTTTGCAAAAGCGACTGACTTCAACCCAGAGGGAAAACTGGCTTTATAGGCCGGGCCCAATAAAGCGATAGAAATGGGCTGTTGGAGAGTCATCATCTACATTGGCCTGTGACATCTATAAATGGAGAGTAGCCTGTTTAAAATCCAGGGGAAAACTCGACATGACCACGTGGGCGGTTTATACTCTTGAATACTCAGAGTAGTAAGGACATAGGATAGTTTTTATCCCAGAAAACATCCCTTAAGGGAGTGGAAGTTTGTATGGAAGAGCGATAACTAGGTAAGCGCCTGACATAAAAATAATAGCAATTAAATTCTATCACGATGAACAAGTTCCACGCGGACAAATTCGCGGGCAATAACTAGTATAATATTACAAATGCGAAAGTGTATATTTCTGTCTGTTCTCTTCACGCTTAAACTGCTGAACCGATTTAGATGAAATTTGGCATGGAGATAGTCCCGGGGAAAGACATAGGATAGGTTTTGAATGAACTAACTAGGTAAGCGCCTGATATAAAGAAATAGCACTTAAATTGTATCGCGATAAACGAGATAACTAGGTAAGCGCCTGATATAAAAAATAGCACTTAAATTGTATCGCGATAAACGAGTTCCACGCGGACAAAGTCGCGGGAAAAAACTAAAGTTTTATTACATGTATTAAAACTGTGGGTCAATCCACACCCGTCCGCTAACAGCAAAATACCCGGGGATCCCAATCACAGGTAGCGGACTGCCAGACAAGATTCTATTTGAATTATATTTGTCAAGCGGATGTGTCCGCTTACGAAATTACCGTTTCCAGTTTAAAGTAAAAATTAGAAAAATTCAACGGACGGATTCCAGAGGTCGTCGTCGGTTAAATCCCACCTGTGGCGTTGATTTTTCGGATGCATGCGCTTAACAAATTAATTTGAGTATGGGGATTTTCGATACAATTTGAAACGTTAGTGCTGTAAAAGTTGTAATAAATTCGCGGATGCCGCTACGGGCCTTCCTAAGGCTTAATTAGATGTCGTGGGTTCAAATCCCACCTGTGTTTTTGAATTTTTCAATTTAATTGGAAATTAAGATTCTATTTGTCCCTGAAATAGTGTCGCTATAGTGCGCGCCATCCACGACGACGCGCCCCTCCACAGCGCATCTCACACTAATCTATGCGCAATTGTACGGAACGGGCGGTGGAGGGGCGCGGCGCGTCGGCGTGGATGACGCGCTAGTGCGCGCGCGACAAACAGCTTACTTATAACTCGTTCATCGCCTTAGTATTTGATTGTTATTCTTTTTTATAAGGCGCTTACCTATTTATCGATCTTCCATACGATTCCATATCCTTAGGTGATAATTTCCGGGATAAAACGTATCCTATTTCCTTCATCATGATGACTACTCAAGTACTCAGACTATATCCATACCAAATTTCATCTAAATCTGTTCAGCGGTTTTAGCGTTAAAAACCGGTCAAGTGCGAGTCCGACTCGCGCACCGAGGGTTCCGTACACAGTTCTTGTATATGTAGTTCTGTACCCGTCCTGACCCCATTAATTTAGGAACAATCTTAAAAAAACATGACAGCACCATCTATCGGCGCATTGTGTTACTAATTTGCGCGACTGAATAACTTAGTACGTAGGTTGGTTTTTCAAGGATAATTCTTTATCACATCAACCGATTTCAATAATTGTTTTTTTATTTGAAAGAAGGTATTTTCAACGTAATTTTGTAAATTTAAATATAAAACAAAAATATATACAAAGGTGATTAAATTACAAACTTAGTATAGAAGAGTTTTTTGATGATTAAAAAAAAGAAAAACTAGATAGGGCTATGGCCATATTTTTCCTGTAAAATATACATACATATTAAAGTTGTGTAATAATTTCAATTTTTTTTCTTCGTAAACTTCGAAGATAAGGGGGGGGGAATGGTATTTTTTTTTACATTTTCCCTCGTAAATCGAAATTTCCCGAACGAAAAAAAAAACTAAAAATTGTTTCAGAATGTACAAGTCAAGCCCTTTCATATGATACCCCACTTGACATAGTTGCCGGACTTTAAAATTTTGAACCCCCTTTTATCTGTCATTATTCACAGAAAATAAAATAAAATAATTTAAAAAACCATCTTCTATGTATCTGGGTTACCCTTGTTTATAACTATTCCAAATTTCAAATCGATAGGATAAGTAGTTCCTGAGATATTTAGCGATGTGACAGACAGACAGACAGACAGACAGACAGACAGACAAAGTGAAACCAATAGGGTTCCTTTTTTACCTTTTTGGTACGGAACCCTAAAAATAGCAAACCGACCGTCCCGACCGACAGACCCACTTTATAACGCAGTAGGATTCGACACTAAAAATAATAATTATAAAAATTATGAACACGACTGCATTAAAAAGATAAAAACATTTTTTATAATTATTATTTTATTTCGAACTTTTTTTGCTAGAAACATATATACATAATATATATTTTTGGAATCGTCTCTTCAAATGCTTAATTTTGATACTTCACTTGCTAGGACAGAATTTTTTTTACGGAACTCTCAAAATTGAGTCTACAGTCCGTCATATTATTTTTATTGCAACGTCACATATCCTATGTCACCCGGGATGACGTAAGGATTCCAACGATACCTTACATATCTAAATCGGTTAAGGCGTTGAGAAGTTCTGGGGGAACAAAAAAGTTCACATAGGTACATACATACATCCATACATGAAACCTGAAAACATTACACTCCTTTTTTTGAGCAGTCGTGTAATAATAAAAAAAAAAATAGTTTAAAAACACTAGAAAAACACGCTTTACGTGTTAATTGAAACCTGATCGTATTCAAAGTCCATTACGTGACCTTTCTCACAAGTGCAAACACGACTATGATACGATATTCCATCATGGAATGCCAGTGCCTATCTTCCGGCTTCATCATCAGACCTTGAAACCTAATCGTGGTCAAAGTTCATTACAAGGCTTTTCTAACAAATCCAAACACAGCTACGATACGATGTTCTATCATGAAGTTCCAGTTCATATCTTCCGGCTCCATCATCAGATCAGTTCGACAGTACCATATTATTGTATTGTTATCAGAACTACATACAGCTGCCAATTTTCATAACGCTACAATTCTTGTAAGATGGTTAAATTAGTTACCTTAGATTCCATTACATAGTTAGTTACTTACATACAGGTCGACCTATCAGACCTTGAAACCTAATCGTGGTCAAAGTTCATTACAAGACTTTTCTAACAAATCCAAACACAGCTATGATACCATGTTCCATCATGAAGTTCCAGTTCATATCTTCCGGCTCCATCACCAGATCAGTTCGACAGTACCATATTATTGTATTGTCATCAGAACTACATACAGCTGCCAATTTTCATAACGCTACAATTCTTGGAAGATGGTTAAATTAGTTACCTTAGATTCCATTACATAGTTAGTTACTTACATACAGGTCGACCTATCAGACCTTGAAACCTAATCGTGGTCAAAGTTCATTACAAGACTTTTCTAACAAATCCAAACACAGCTATGATACGATGTTCCATCATGAAGTTCCAGTTCATATCTTCCGGCTCCATCATCAGATCAGTTCGACAGTACCATTTTATTGTATTGTCATCAGAAACACATACAGCTGCCAATTTTCATGACGCTACGATGCTCGGAAGATGGTTAAATTAGTTACCTTAGATTCCATTACATAGTTACATACAGGTCGACCTAATAAAAGCGTGCTAAAAAAAGGCTAAAATGGCAAAGCATAATGTATATTTTCCGCGTGTTGCTCAGCAAGCTTCAGTTTTTTCGAAGTTGCAAATCTAGATTCAAACTGCCCTAACTGATCTATACAACATATTAAAGCTGCAGAACTACATCATGCTTTGCAATTTTGACGTCAAAATCTACTGGACTAAGTTTTACTCTGTACAGTACAGAATCTTGTAACATTCGCGGCTTTTGTTGTTCAGTATGTGGTGGCCAGTACAAGTACGTTCGATTTTCATATTAGTTCGGCGCGGCGCGGCCCTGTCCTCGGGCCCAGCCTTGCGAGTCCTCACGAAATACTGCACTGCACTGTGTTGAGAGCGAGAGGTCTTTTTGGTTTACATCGGTGACATTCGATGACTTTCAATGGCTGTTGAAAGTCATCGAATGTCTTCTTGCTAGTCAAATAAGGCGAACCTAAGCATGGGCATAGTGAAACTATTTGTTATTTTATTTAAGATCTTCACATTTTTGTACCTATGTCTCACAAATAAATGATCTCTCTCTCTCTCTCTCTCTCTCTAAAATAAAATCTTGTCAGGCTATACTGGGTGAGCTCAGACGCACTATTTCGTATGTTTTAGTTTAAAGTGTTCTATTGCTGTTCCAGGCGTATGAATATGAATGGCAGATCGTCCACGCAAGAAGAAGACGGAACGCAGGCTATTCAAGAGTAAAGGCGTTAGCAGAAATTAGCTACCAGTTTTACACCTTATCACAATGGAACTAGGTGCTATTGTAAATTTGTAACCTAATGCTAACTCTAACCTATGTCTCGGCACCAGGCTATGTCACTTACATACATACTTTAGGTCTGAAAACGAATCATTTGATTTGATCGAACGACTAGCTACGGCAAATCGTTTGCAAAGCTGGGTACAATTCTGCAAATCCGTTAATCATTTCTTAAGTCAACTTTTTTTTTTAAGTTTCAAGTATTTATTGCACTCGTGTTGTTACATAGGTGTTAGAATTCTGTTGGTGTTGTTCTTTTTAACCTTATAAGATTTTAAGCTCACTTGTTCATTTACATTAGAATTACGATTAATAACGGGATATTTGCCATGTATATTTATATATGTGAGTTTCCGATAATTTTATTCTTTGAACCTGACTGTGGCTTGATAGGCCGGGCCCATTAAAGCGATAAGAGTGCGCGGTTGGAGGGTGGCCTAGGGAAAGTCCAGGGGAAACCTCCGAGACGACCACGCTGGCGGTTTAAACACTGGAATACTCTCACAGTTTGCGCTCCAGTGAGCTTGGTTGAGCGCTTTTAACCGAACTGAAGTGTGTCAGTGGAATTGAGCTACTGGGACTTTTGTCGCTGGTTCACTAAACCTACGCTAGTTTGAAGAATCCTGGTTGGTTTTGAAGTAGTGTTGAGGACTATCCTCGTATTCAGCATGCATGCAAGCATACAAATACTTGGTAAACTCAACTCAAACTTATTAACTAATAACAACATGTCAATTAGGTACCAGTAATTCCTTATTATATAAATGTATATGTTATACCAAATATTCTTAAAATTTAAATAATCCTGAATTCGAAAGTGTGTCTGTTTTTCTGTTCCCTCTTCACGCTTAAACCGCTGAGAAGAGTCCAGCAAGAAACTCAGCTATTAGGCCAGACGAATATTGTACCCCGCCACGAAAAACGCTCTCTGACTATGATGTTTGCGCGGACATGACTAGTGACTACGTTAACATTGTACCTGTCTGAATCAGGAAACTAAAATAGATGATTTCACTATGACGTTTCATAAATCAGTAATAACTATATTATTCTTCCGGGCATGTTTTTATAAAAGACTGGTTCATTTTATCGTGATAAATCCAATATCACCCCCATGTTCGTTTTAACTTAATTTTTTCATCCTCGATATATTGTTATAATGTAGCAATAGAACTCGTATACTCCTATACGTATTATATTTATATTTGCAATATTTAGATACCTTTTAAGATCTGTAAGATTCTGAATTCTATTTACAGAAATATATTGGTGATTTCTATTTCCTTCCACCTATGACGTATGATTACAGGATTATTCAGTCATAGGTGATATTTTATATGCCGGTTTTTTGAAATTACCGAATATACCAACTTAAGTTGCTAATTAAATATACATTGTATGTGTACACTAATTCAGGACTTTTTCGCTTTAAGTGTTACAAATTGCAGAACAGGAGACATTGAAGGAACAGCCGCATATATAATTCTGGAATGCACTATACCTTGAGTTGGTAAAAATCTACCCAAACAAATCCACATGATAAAATGCCATATGGTCATGGTCATTTATTAATAATGTTACATGTCATTGCTCGTGGCCCAGCGGCGCCAGCGTGCCGCAAGCGTTATTCAAAGTTAAGCAACGTGGGCAGCGGTCAGGACTTGGATGGGTGACCGCTTTGAGTGGTTACTAACTGAGCGCACCCGTGCTTTGGAAGGCACGTTAAGCCGTTGATCCCGGTTGCTGTCTATGGCAGCAGTCGTTAAGCCAAGTTGGAGGCCTTCGGGCGGCTTGAGAACTTCTAACAGTCAAGTTGCCCACTCACTTGACAAAGCCTAATCCCAATAAGGTCTAGTTTCCCCTCGGGGTTGTAAGGTCAGATGGCAGTCGCTTTCGTAAAAACTAGTGCCTACGCCAAATCTTGGGATTAGGTAGCGGACCCCAGGCATCCTTCAGGATGCAACTGTACTGGGATATCGCTAGGAGGACGGATGGATGGTTACATGTCATTGTTATTAAGTTTAATTAGAGAGTATAGTAATTCAAATTACAGAAATCATTCATTATCATTATTAAGCGGGTATTACACTGTCCTGGATTCAGGACACTTAGAAGGGTTCCGACCTATACGTTAGAGCGAGATGCTTGAACTCCCCTCCACTAGTTAGGACGCCTGATTCAGGACAGTGTAATACCCGCAGGACAGTGTAATAGATATAATGATCATGAATTATTAGGTATGTCATAGAATTCTTTAATATCATAACATGAGTGGGTTACTCGAAGTTCCAAAGCATTAAAAATGAATACTTATGACAAAAATAAATGATTTTATAATTTGGTAACAACTGTTTAGTTTTTTTCTCTCCCCTGTATATGAATATATAATTATGATTAGAATTTTCGTTTCCCCAAATAAGTAATTCCTGTCCTATAATCTGAAGGTATTATTTTCTAATACACTGACTCTTTTAAGATACCTATTATATGGAGGAACCCGTAAGAATTAGATTACATAGGTTTGTTTTACAGCAGTACTGAGAAGTGAATAGATTCTCAATAAACTATTCATATATGAAAGTTTAGGAAATTACTAATGTCAGTTAATGCGATTCCAATGTAATCGGTGGGAGGAACACCTAATTTATCTACAACATGCACTCCATTTTGGTTTCACATTGTCTGTCAGTCACATGGATAAATATTTTGTTCTTGTCCCCTTCTCATTTCATCGCCAACACTGTAAAGCCAGACAGGTCTCGAGGACCAGACAGCAACTAAATAAATTCTCGCCCCTGCACTGACTTTATCTTCGCATTATCCCGAGGTCGAGGGAATTATAAGCTTTTAAACGGTAAGTGAGTCTTATTGATAGTTTACAAAGTAAGGTTCTTTAAGTCTGTATAAGCATCGACTATATAGCTAGAGATAACATACTTATTCCATGCAAAGTGAATCTTGTCTTGTGTTAGGGGAAAGGTTTATCCCCAAATTTTCACAAGTAGCGATCAATCACATCTGAAACTGATTTTTTTATTTGTTTTAAATGTTGAAATGTTCGTTAATTATATTAAATGATATAGTATTAACAAACGTATTTCATACTAAGTTCAAAAACATTAGCAAAGCAATTAAATAAGTATTAACATAAAGCTACACTTCAAAAGGCGGTCCGCTAAGTTAAAATTCCCGCCAAAACGTATAGTCGCGGACTTGACATTTTCAAAATGTTAACAAAAAACATCAAAAATAGCATTATCACGAGTTTTACAAGTGTTTATAATGCCAATAAACGTTGTATATGCGAAATATATCTCATTTATCAACCTTTCAAGCTTATTTTTAGTCAAATATCAATTTACCGGTTTTTTATCGCGTCGTGTGAAATCACTTTACTAATTCATTCGTTCTTTCCATTCACGATAGCAAGTCCGCAAGTTGTCTATGGAAACGATACGTAAAGCCGGTGAACGAAAGTGCCTCGCGGTAAGTGACACTTCTAACGTTCGATCGTACTTCGTTTTCGTTTTCGTTTACGTGTGGCCAATTCGCGGTTACAGCCCAGGCCTATGAAAGCATTTTTCCTAATTTAATGGAGGCTGGTCGCTCAATCTTAATGAAAGCGAAATCGGTTTCCTTTCGCGGTGGACATCACTATTCGTGTCCACATTTTTGAGTCGGTTACAACACTACGTAACTGACAGCTGTCAACGAGAGTTCGGCACGCACGCCGGTCGTCTACGCATCTAATTTAATAGTTCCCGCGCCGCATATATCAAAAACCTCATATTATCGCTGCCTATGGACGCTACGCTGTGTTTTTTGGTGCTGTGTGCTTGGATTTCCTGACTAGCTGGATTTTTGGGTGAGTTGATTCAGTATCTTCCTTGAATTTAGAAATGTGCTTTCTAGGTATAGCCTAGCCTTTGGGGATTAAAACCGACATGTTAAAAGAAGCCTAATAGAAACCAGTCCACTAAAACATCGAGGCACCATCATATTTTGGTCCTATTTCGAACCGGATGTAGGTATAAATTCCCATTAAGCATATTTTCACCGCTGAGTGCATTCCACAATCCGCCATCTTACGTAATTACTTAATCTCATTACATCCGCTATATTTCTCGCAATTTCATACCTATAGGCCATTGCGGCTTGGGTTTACCGCATTTATTTTAGTTTCCAACAATATTTCAATTGTATTTCCGCATTTTTTAATAACATAACCTAAAACGCCGCCTTGTTTGAATTCTGTGTACGTTATAACGCGACCAAGTTACATTGCACGTACAACATACTGCGTCTCACTCACACTTAGGGTTGAGAACATTGTTTCTTATTCTGTCAGTCATCGCAATAACAACCTCCGTATTTGGTCGGTCAGTCCATATTCCATTTTAGATAAAAATAATTAAAAATGAGTGACGAACATAAATTACTTTTGTTAGAATCTAAACGTGATTCTTACTTGGCGCGTATGCAAAGTATTTACGATGCCATTCCAAAAACAAAACGAAATCTAACTAGTTTGTTCTTACTACAAGCCGAAAATGTAACAAGTTTACGCACTGAATACCTCGCATTGGTCGATAACATAAATTCAATTTCTTTGAAGTTGGACGCAGATTATCAACCGAACTTTGAATCGTTATGGTCATTCGACGACATGTATTACGCAATTAAAACTGCACATGCAAAGCTGAGTGATTCCCCAGACACGTCAGTACAAGACACCGCGAAACCGGGTTTTCAGTTACCGGCGTTACAAATCCCGGAGTTTTACGGAGACATACAGACGTTTCCATTGTTCATCGAATCGTTTCGGGCCACCGTGCATTATAACACGGCGCTATGCGATGCTCAACGTATTCAGTATTTGATATCGAAACTCAAGGGCAAGGCCCAGAGCATTTGTGTAGGTATTACACCTACCCCAGATAATTACAAAATATTATACGATGCATTAGTGCAAAAATATGAGGATACGCGCGCGATTGCTATCTCATATTTAGAAAATATAATAAATTTAAAACCTTTAACCGGCAAACCTAACGCGACTTACTTGGATAGCTTGGTCGAGCAATTCTCGACGTCTGTGTCTGCATTACGGCAACTAAATATTAAAGACTTAGCCGATTTTATATTTATACATTTAGCGTTGCGCAAAATGGATAATGAGACTAGCAAGGCATTTGAAATGTCGCTTAGTAGCACAACGATATTCCCGGGCTACGACGAGTTCGTCAATTTCGTGCGAAATCACGCTAAAATACTGCAACGTACTATGACGTCATCGTCATCATCAGCTGTTCCGCACACAACGTACGGGCGTGAATCGTCGCGCAATGAGCCTTCGGCACCGAAGCGCGCGCAAAATAATAACATGCAAACATTTCTCGTTAGCAACAGTCAATCGTCGGGCCAAGTTTGTGTTTATTGTAATAGTAATAAACACTTCATCAATGCGAACGATTCTTAAAGTTGACGCCGATTGAAAAATATAACGTAGTTAAAAAATGTAACGGTTGTGTTAACTGTTTAAGTGTGCGTCACACATTCTCCTTGTGCAAGTCAACTTCGACTTGTAGGTATTGTAATAAGGCCCATCATAGCCAGTTATGCCGCAATCAGACATCCGCCAGTGGTATGCACCCGCGATCTACCGCTTTCGTGCCGCGCGCAGGCACACCGCCTCCCGCGAGTCCCGCGCCCGCTGCGCGGCTCGCGTCCGCTTCACCGTCCGCGCCTGAGTACTCGCGCGCTGCCGCCCCGCTGGAGCAGCGCGCTAACAATAATATGCCGGCAGGCTTCGCCGGCGCCGCTACGACGAATACAAAATCATACTCCCGCAAAACTGTTGTGTTAGGTACCGCAATTGCACAAGTGTTAGACGTGTACGGTAACCGCCGCGATATTAGGGTTTTAATTGATTTAGGTTCGCAAAACCATTTTGTAAGCTCGCGATGCTTACGTAATTTAGGGTTTGAAGTCACGCCTGACAAAAATAACACACTAGTTCATGGAATAGGGGAAAGTTCGCAACCGATTAAGGGTACAACGAATTTAACGTTGTTTTCGCATTTGGATCAGACTTTTAAGTTTGATTTACAAGCTTTCATTGTTGATAAAATTTCCGGCAATTTACCGGAAAGTGAAATAGATACCGAGGCGTTAGAATATTTGAAAAATATTCAGTTCAGTGACAGAAATTGGTACCTGCCGGGCAGAATTGATATGCTTTTAGGCGCAGAAGACTTTATTAAACGCATTTTGAAAACTGACCGCATTATAGGGCCATCCGGTTGTCCGGACGCAATTGAAACGGTGTTCGGTTATATAATTTCCGGTTCCGCTTCTACCGCAATTCCTGCGCCGTCTAAACCAAGCGCGTTCTTCGTCACTACTACGAACGTAGACACTCTTCTTTCCAAATTTTGGGAAGTCGAAGAGGTACCGATCCGCAAACATTTGTCCGCCGAGGATAAGGCGTGCGAACAAATTTATACTGAAAAAACGACTCGAGACTCTTTCGGACGCTATGTAGTGCCTTTACCGTTTAGTCGCGACCCGCGAGAACTAGGCGATTCGCTTCCGACCGCAACGCGTAGATATAACGCACTAGAAAAAAGATTTAAACACAATAATATCCTTCATAAACAATATGATGAGATTATCCGCGATTACTTAGAACAAGATTATATTTCCTTAGTGAAGGATTTGGAGGATAACTCTAGTTCATATATAATTGCTCATCATCCAGTCGTGCGCAATGATAAATTAACAACCAGGACACGTTTGGTCCTAGACGCAAGTGCGGCTACTTCGTCTAATCTGTCTCTGAATGACTGCTTACACGCTGGACCTAATCTGCAATCAGATTTACTGGCAATAATTTTTCGTTTTCGATTATTTCCGATCGCAATAACGTCGGATATCCGCCAAATGTTCTTGAGAATATTAGTTTCTCCCGAGTGCCACCGCTTTTTACGCATCCTGTACCGCTTTTCGCATGAAAATGAACCGCAACTGTACGAATTTAATCGCGTCTGTTTCGGACTTAAATGCAGCCCTTATTTGGCCATGCGTACGGTCAAGCAACTTATACAGGATGAAGGGAAGTCTTATCCCGCCGCAGCCGCTGTCGTCTCCCGCGATTTGTATATGGACGACTTAGCTACTTCCGTCATGGATGAGTCTACCGCTATTAATCTCTCCCGCGATTTAATTAACCTTTTTCTGAAGGCTGATCTAGAACTGGTTAAATTTTCTAGTAATTCATCGAGTCGTCGTAGTCGTCCACTAAAACATCGAGGCACCATCATCGAGTATAATGACGATTTTACGTAAAAATATTTTTTTTACTAAAAATTCAAAATAAATGTAAAATTTGAAATCCTTATCCCCGAATTAGTCGAAATTGAGTATAATGACGATTTTACGTAAAAATATTTCTTTTTTTCCTTAAAATTCCAAATAAATGTAAAATTTGAAATCCTTATCCCCGAATTAGTCGAAATCGAGTATAATGACGATTTTACGTAAAAATATTTTTTTTTTCCTTAAAATTCCAAATAAATGTAAAATTTGAAATCCTTATCCCCAAATTAGTCGAAATCGAGTATAATGACGATTTTTCGTAAAAAATTAAAAAATTTAATTATGTTACTATAAATAATGACATAATTAACAATTTTAATTCATAATAATCATTATGTTACTGCTGTAACCTTCTCCACACGTAAGAACATTGAATGAGCGTCATTTTCTACGGTTCCTGAACACATTTTAGAGGATATAGGATGTGTGTAGATAATAGTACATTACTTAACAAGGGCGGTAAAACAAAGAATGTCTCAGATCTGGGTAAATATGCGATCTGAGGCTTTCTTTATTACCGCCCGTGTTAAGTACACAATTTTATGTCACCCCCTGGCCAGGAAGTGGGATTTCCCGCGCGCGGAGCGTGCGGTAATTGCCGCTTTATGGCCAGGTGTGACATAAAAAGAATTAATTTGTATGTATTAACTACAATATAGCTGGTAATGTGTATAATATTTGGAAGTAATTCTAATAACTAATGATGCACGAGATTAGGTGGTAGTTTAGTATTTTTATGTCACACCTGGCCATAAAGTGGCCATTATCGCACGCTCCGCGCGCGAAAAAACCCACTTCCTGGCCAGGGGGCGACTTAAAATTTTGTACTTACCACGGGCAATAATAAAGAAAGCCTCAGATCGCATATTTATCGCCCTTGCCTTCGGCTCGGGCGTAAAATACCTGCGATCTGAGACATTCTTTGTTTTATCGCCCTTGGTAAGTAATGTACTATATTGGTGGTACTTGACAATTTTTTGATGCGATTATAAAAGGAGGATGCCCATTTCTGCCTAGGTATATATTTTAACGTGTACAGTAACTTCATAAAGTAAGCATCCTTTATTAATTAAATTACGATTTATGAGATGAGTGTAGGGCTAATTAAAGCTGGGGTTTATTATTCACTATTAATAGTAGATTGTTAACCAAGGGTTGAAAGCGACCCATTTCACCCGAGATATTTTGGCGCTCGAACGAAGTGAGAGCGCCAATAGTTCAAGGGTGAAATGGGTGCTTTCACCCGAGTTAAACACTCTACTTTTCATTTCGACTATGAGGAAAATAATTGAG
The DNA here is from genome assembly GCA_951800055.1 of Cenopis cana. Lineage (NCBI taxonomy): Eukaryota > Metazoa > Arthropoda > Insecta > Lepidoptera > Tortricidae > Cenopis > Cenopis cana. The sequence continues at coordinate 813,539 of CATOHG010000010.1, read as the reverse complement.
AAATAAAATGAATAGTAAATGATATTCTAAGGATTCAGTAATAAAAACACGCGCTGCAGCCGCCGGCAGCTGGCGCCGCCGCGGCCCGGCCCCCGCGCCCCGGGCGGGCTGCGCGCCCGCGGCTGGCTGCCCGCGGAGCACCCAAGGCGCAAGAAATTAAAAAAAAATTACTTTCCACCCTAGGGTTGGAATAGTACATTACTTAACAATTTCTTTATTACCGCCCGTGTAAAGTACAAAATTTTATGTCACCCCCTGGCCAGGAAGTGGGAATTCCCGCGCGCGGAGCGTGCGGTAATTGCCGCTTTATGACCAGGTGTGACATAAAAGCGATTTTCAACCCGGCTATCTACTCATGAAAATCGAACTTTCCGAACAGGAGAGATGAAAAATATATTTAACGCGTTTCCGATTTACACTTACTGTTGACATTTTGAAACATATTTTTCCGAAGAGGTAATGGGCTAGGTTAACCTTCTTACTTAAATAGTGAAAGAGATAGGTATATAGTTGTTTCTCTATCTATTTTGTGTACAACATGAGATATTCCGGTATTCTACCTACTTACAGCATTGACGTTTAGATATTTATTATTTTTAAAAATATTTTTTTTTTTGATAATTAGTGTCAATAAGTAATCAATGCAGCTTAGCAGTTAAACAAATACATAATGAGTTATTTTAAAAAGTTCAAGAAAAATACCGGAGTATTAACTTCCTGAAGGATGCCCGGAGTCCGTTATTTAATCTCAAGATTTCACAAAGGTACCTAGCTAATATATTGTTTAATGGTTTTGGCGGTGCCACACCATAGGCTTTTGCCCTGAAATAGCAAAGACAAAGGCTCGAGTCCTGCCTCGGGTACTTTCAGTCACGGCTATTTTTCTTGGATCTTGTATGTATGTAGGTATTATACATAACATACCTATAATAAGTATAGGAACCTAAAATAAAACAATGTGTGGCGCAAATAGCTGAATGACTTATAAATGTGACTAGAAATAAAATCAAAATCACAAGTAAATGAATTATGAGGAAATTGATGCATGCATTATGCATTTGACGGGTGATTTTAAGCTCAATGCACCAGAGTTGGATATGACATTGGATAGGATAGAGATCATCGAGCAAATAACATCAGCAGCCTTATCACTGCTGGGCACAGGCAACTAAATGAATAGCTGGTCGAACATCTCCCTCTCTTTCGCTCGAGTTCGCAAGTGCGACAGAGAGGGCGCTAATTATTCGAACTTCGTTCGCATTCGGTTCACGGTAGGCCTGAATGGCACGGAGACCTCTGAATGACTATCTCAACTATTAATTTCCAATACGTGGAATATTAAACAATTACAAGCACAAACATTTTCTGAATCAGTTAAATAACCGTTTTGCCGGGAACTGTGGAGTAACGTTAATAATGGTGTTTGTGTATGGACCATTTCATTTCATTTATTTTTAATAAAGAAATAATCGTATATTTACGCTCAGATTACTACTACCTTACGACTAATAATACCAGTACCAAACGAATAACAATTAGGTAATAATATTAAAGTGAATTCGTATTTTCGGATGCGTATGTATTAAGTTTTATTATTTTAGTGGCTGTTTGGAGATTACGTTAAAGTCCCGCGTCGCGGCTGCGCGCGCATTAGTGCAAAGGCAAGAAAATAATTCCCGCCATCGCGCGCCAATTCATAAAATATTATGTTGATATTGCAGAAGAGTGCTGAATCTGATTAATTTTGTTCAAGTTTCAAGTGAGTGAAGTCCTTGTGATTGATAATATTAGTAAATAGTACTGACGTGATGTAACTAGCTGGAAACACTTTGATCGTGGTACAATAAATAATCTGAAAGTAATAACATGCATAACACTTATTTTAGAATTGTTATTATTCATCACAGATGTTAAAAAATGTAATTTGATACTCGTGAAGATTGATCATTCTTAGTTAGCCGAGAGTATAGAGATTCATCAGTGTTGGCTTGCTTAGCGAGCCCGGGTGCGCGGTTCACGCGAGCAATATCGCCTCTACTGCGGTGATCAACGTACCTTACTTGTAGTCTGTGTATAGGCTATCTCTGACTTCTTTCGGTCTGCTACCTGGCTAAATTACCATATACTCATTATGGATTTATGTGGGCTATCATCATCATCATCGTTATTAGTTACTTCTATATAGACCTTATATTGAAACAAACCAGACAATATACTGATGGTAAGCAAAACCACGGCTCGCAAGCGCTATTCAGTCCCTTGGTTGATTCATGATTCATTGTGTTGCTGTATTAAGGCGAGGTTCTTGTACCGCGCAATGCTAAATTTCACCCCCGCACCCCGCATCGTGTGCGACAGAGACAACACTTTGTCCGAGCGCTCCGTCCTATACAAGGACGGAGGTCACATGCCGGTGCGTCTACCACAGTGTAGTAATTACAGTAGCGCAACTAGTGCAAGTCGTCACGTCACAGAAAATAGTGCGCGAATTTAGTTAGTTACATACGTTGAATTCAAGTCCAATCAATCAAATACATACGTGTATGTTTGTAGTACATAATACATATATATATTGTATTAACATTTGATAAAATTTAACGTAATTGCAAAAGGAGTTATTTTAATTTACATGTTTAGTTTAATTTGTTTAGGTATGTATAAAGCCCTACAAGAATGGAGTGTATATCTACATTTCTAAAGGGTCGGTAATGCGCACGTGACACCCTGGAGTTGCAAGCGTCTATAATCTGCGGTGACTACTTACTATCAGGCGGGCCGTACGCTTGTTTGCCACTAACATGGTATAAATATGTTATTTATATTTTTTTTACATGTGTACCTACTTGACATTTTGAAAGTGCTTATTTATATGCCTATTTGAAAGAAATAAATGACTTTGAACTTTGAACTTTAAAAAAATGCATATTTTTTATACCACGTCGGTGGCAAACAAGTTTGCGGCCCGCCTGATGGTAAGCGGTCACTGCATCCTATGGACGTTTGCAACCCCATGGGCGTCACATGCGCGTTGCCGACCCTTTTAAATATTTATACACTCCTTTCTTGAAGACCCCCATACTGTACCTACCTAGTACCTTTCTTGACAAACATAACGAAGAGAACAAATCGCCAAACGTGAACTATGCGTCTTTGATGAAAAAAATTACCCGCGAAAATAGAACTTGCTTAACAAACACAGCTAGGAGGACAAATCGCACAAACGTGAACTTTTCGTCGTTGAAGAGTTCTGTTCTGATCATCATCAGCAGTTCCACTTCATCAAATGTCACATTTTTGAATGAAAATGCTTGATTTGTAGATAAAAATACAAAAATCACTATGTGTTTGCCTTTAAGATTTGAGGAGTTCCCTCGATTCCTCAGATCCATAAGAACTGCGTTTTGACAAAAAGGGGACCAACTTGTATACTTACAATCTAAAAAAGAATTTTCAAAATCGGTTCAGAGATGCCCGAGTTCTGGAGTAACAAACATTAAAAAAAAACAACGGGTTGCACTCCGGGAGTGCCGGCAGAAGTGAAAACTCAATGACATTTAGGTATCCCTGAATTAGTCAAAATCGAGTATGATGATTTTTGGAAAAGAAATATTTTTTTTACTTAGAATAAAATAAATATGAAATTTTAAATCCTCGTTCGTTCGTTTGAAATTTTCGTTTTTATTCACTTAAAATTCAAAATATATATAAAATTTGAAATTCTTATCCCCGAATCAGTCGAAATCGAGTATAATGACGAATTTTCGTAAAATATATTCATACTCATATTAATATTCATACTCATATTCATATTCGAATAATCCATCTACATATATACATTTGTCCCGAGTATCATTGTGTCCACAATACTTTACAATGACCAGCCAAGTTGACCCCTCCCAACATCGTAACCACGACACTAGGAGAAGTCCCCTCCTAACATCGCAATCATGATATTAGGAGGGGTCGACCTAGCTGGTCTGCCGATCTGTCGCGAGTTTAAACATTTTTCCCCATTACAAAAAGTGCTCAGCGCCGCTAAAGAAGTTTTCACTTCAAAAACACAAACCTCCCCTTTTGAAATCTTGAAGTCGGTAAAATAAAAAACATACGACCGAATCCGAATTGAGTACCTCTTTTGAAATCTTGAAGTCTGTTAAAAATATGGCCTTGAATGACGTCACTGTTATATGGCATCTCTTTCATTCTAATATAAGATGGATCTAATGAAAGAGATGCAATACAACAGTGACGTCATTGAAGGCCATATTTTCTAGCTTCAAACGAATGTTTGGCACGCAATCACCAAGATGTATCTAAACTTCTTGGTACCCAATACCAAATATTTTTGAAGTGAAAACTTCTTTAGCAGCGCTGAGCACTTTTTGTGATGAGGATAAATTGTTAAACTCGCGACAGATCGACAGACCAGCTGAGTTGACCCCTCCTAGTGTCGTGGTTACCATGTTGGGAGGGGTCAACTTGGCTGGTCATTGTAAAGTATTGTGGCCACAATGATACTCGGGACATATATGTATGTATGTAGATGGATTATTCGATTATTGCGAATATGAATATGAATATCTTTGTTATTTACGTTTTTTATCATGTCATTAAGTTTTTACTTCTGCCGGCACTCCCGGAGTGCAACCCGTTGTTTTTTTTTTTAAATCAGTCAAATACTGTTCTGTGATTCAAATTAAAATGAGGTCAAATTAAAATGTTTTGTAAATCATAAATATGTATACACGCTTCACAAGTCTAAATATGATACACTTTTCGAGCATGAGAAGTGACATAATACTTTTAGTAGGTAGTGCTTGTACTGTTTTACTCGATACTGTGGAACTGTACGATGTGCCGTGTATAGGTACCTACTGTTTGTGTTTGATGTATTAAATAGAGGAATGTAGATTTTCTAGATACTAACCTTTTCTTTTTATTCAATCTCCAGACCCTAAGAGACGATATATTCTTTTTATTTCGGTTGCAAACCATTTTTTTTTCGCTCGTGGCGCTGAAAAAAAAACAACGGGTTGCACTCCGGGAGTGCAGGCAGAAGTGAAAACTCAATAAAGAAAGTAAATAACAAAGATATTCATATCCGTCTCCGTATCGGTATCGGTATCCGTAAATCCGTATCCGTATTTATATTCATACTCATGTTCATATTCATATTCGCATAATCCATTCACATATATACATAATATGTCCCCGAGTATCATTGTGTCTTACGCATCGTAAATCGTAAGACTAGCTGAGTTTACCCCTCCTAACATCGGGGAGGGGGATCAGGAGGGGTCAACTAGCTGGTCTTACGAATCGTCGCGAGTTTAACAATTTTCCCCCATCACAAAAAGTGCTCAGCGCCTTAGATTAGGTGTAAGTTTAGTATTTTTGGTGGTATGTAAACAATGACAATTTTTTGATGCGATTATAAAATTTCTGGGAACACAATCAATAAATAAAATAGCTTTAACTGCTGGAATAATAGGTATGACTGTTTAGGTGACCCGAGATTGATGATCGATACATTTTTTTGAGTGTTGAGCCTTATTTTAGGTTTCGAAAATTTGGTGATATCAAAAGTTATTTAGGTGATCATTTTATTTGTTCCCGTTATATAAAACCATTAAATATGTAATCAGTTCCTAACAGCTGCAAAATATGTAGGTATACAACATGTAAATCTCCAATAAGCTACTTTATGTTCTTGCTATATGAAACAAACTTGAATAAAATTAACTGACAATTCACGAAAACAGTGCAAACTTGTCAGTGCATATGTTTGTCTCACATTTTGCGATCTACACGTCATAATTGAAAGAAGAACGGTGGTTTGTGTCAAACTGTAATAGTACATTACTTAACAAGGGCGGTAAAACAAAGAATGTCTCAGATCGCAGGTATTTGATGCCCGAGCCGAAGGCAAGGGCGATAAATATGCGATCTGAGGCTTTCTTTATTACCGCCCGAGTTAAGTACAAAATTTTATGTCACCCCCTGGCCAGGAAGTGGGTTTTTTCGCGCGCGGAGCGTGCGATAATGGCCACTTTATGGCCAGGTGTGACATAAAGATATTTACGTAACAAGAGTTGTAAGCAAAACAATGTACGCTTGAACGTAAAGTTCCAAGTGCCATACTGAAAGTAAACCTATTTATGGCACATTGACAGTAAATCTTATTCTGTAACATGCAATGTAAACCTATTATATCACAATGTGTGTAAATGATTTTATGGAAGACAAATTGTAAACAGAACTTTGGTGCATTAAGTGAAAAGATGAAACTGTCATATACGTTGTAAGCATGTTTTTCGTCATGTAGTGTGTAAACTTATTTAAATGTAAAGATATTTTTGTCACACTCAATTGTAAAGATATTTTTGACCTCGACTGTACCATCTACCTACTGTGACATCTTAAACTTCCCGTGGCAATTTCCCACATTTTAAATTGAATAATGGTAATAAAGTTATTCTTTTCAGAAGTCATAATTTACTATATTTTTTTAGTATGACAATGGGGAAGTTTATACGGGAAGGTTAAGATGCCACAGTAGGTAGATAGTACATGAACAGTATTTTATTGTTTACTTTTATCTATAAAAAATCTTTCTCGGATTGGCGTGTTAACTCGTCAAATTTGAGTACAAATTATAATCACGCCGTACTGAAAGGGTTAAGTGATTTGTACACAAATAATTATTCCAGTCAGGAGACTAATAAAATTAAGTTGTATATATAATATCATTTATTTATTTTTGACTAACTTATTTATGAGTAGTATATTAAAAGAAGGATTAAATACGATTACCTATAACTTGATAGCGATTTGTTTAACTTCTTCAATCACTAACTGGTAAACGAATTAGTGAAGTACAATCGTCTACAAAAAGATGTATCCATTTTTTTCACCTTGAAATGGATGCACGTTGTAGATATCTTCCTGATTTCATGTATTGGCCCAGGCTAAGTGTTGTTTTCTCCAACAATTGACATCCATGTTGAAAATACCTCTGTCCTGACTTTTTCTCAGCATGAGGACGTGGCACGATTGTAAGCACTATGTACCTGCAAAACATAACATTAAATAATGAGATGAGAGCGTAGGAGGTATGTGTGTATTTTTGAAATTATGTCCCTAATTATCTACTATACCTACTTCAAAGACAACACGAAGAAGAAAGTGGGCTTCATATTCGTTTATCGTATAGCTCACGTAGTTCAATACTCAAACGTTTATATTGCTAAGTAATCAACTGTTTTCGTTGATATTCATTTATGTATGAGCTGCATAACCACCCGGCAAAACAGACTACCTACCTAAATAAATCAATTGATTGGAATATAAATATAACATCGCATCGGTGTAAACAGGGATAGTAAATAATGAATTAAAAAATACTTACTTTACTCGGCGGCGTATCTGATAACTGCTTTTCACAAGGATAATGCAGAAAATCTTATAATTACGATTGTTTTATTTTCAATATGTTGACACGTTATTGACACACGTGTTATTTCAATATTTAAAAATAACCATGGCAACCATACGACCATAGAGTATTATAAAATCTGTGACCATAGAGTTGAAAATTAAATTTTTACGATACATTGTAACGTTCCTTTTCACGTTCAGCTTTGATTAATTGTATTGGGAAAGATGAAATAAAAACGAAACCTGCTTGAGACGGATTACACAAAATATGTCGACACCAAATATAATAGGAGGCAGCACTTTCTACGCCAAATTCACGCGAAACTGGTCTTTTCTTTAAGTTTCCTCCCCCTGTCCATCACTCTTGGCCATTAGGTATTTTGAAGTAAACTGTCACCGTATTTAGGGACAATAAGAACTACTTTCCATGAGAATTTATTTGAAATATGATCTTTACGGAAATCGGTCAGTCTGGCTATCCGATATTGGACTTTGGAAACGCTTTTTTAGGGACAATAAGAGCTACTTTCCATGAGAATTTATTTGAAATATGATCTTTATGGAAAATCTTAGGATTGTCTTAAAACAGTTAGAACCTTGGCTTTCTAAGAAGACCAGCTGGGGACCCCTCGTAACATAGCAATCACGATACTAGGAGGGGTCAACTAACCTGGTCATAGAATTTATCGCGAGTTTATACATTTTTCCCCAGTACAAAAGTGCTCAGCGCCGCTAAAGAAGTTTTCACTTCAAAAATTGCATACGTCCGACCACCAATGCGCTCCGCGCGGGACTGACGCGGTGGAGCAAGCGCGGAGCGGGCGTGAATGTACCATAAATTTCGTTGTTATTGGGTGAAAAAATACAAAAATAAGTATATTAAAAATTTTAGTCCCGAGTGTCCTTACACCATCAAAGACGTTTATTTTGGTGTAATTTCCAATTCATAAAGTTACGTAAGATTGAAATAAAATGAGTTTTAAGATCAAGAATAGAGGTATGTTTGGCATTTTTTTCTATCGAACAAAGTTTGTCCAATTACGTAACGGAGTCCCGACTGTACTAGTTGAAGGTCTCAAATATAACCCTATATTTTTTTTGGATTTTTAATAAGTGGTGTTTCAAAATAAAACCGTATTTAGAATCACATATTTTACAATGAGCCCGCCTTAAAGATGCAAAATCCCACATACCTATATGCCGAACCGAACATACACAAACACGCGCACGTTGCGCACCCACACACACTAACACACACTCACTCTCTCACTCACACACAAGCCTAAACAGCCACCAACCTCAACTATGTCCTATTAACGATTTTTAACTTTAAAATTGTAACATTTTATGATTTTACCTTATACTTACTTTAATTAATTTTTTTTTGTCTACGAGTCGGAATACGTCTGACCGTAATGTATGGTTTAGTTTGAAAGTGTTTAGCAAGTAAAATGTAAATCCGTAATTGGCCAATGGTAAACTAATACCTATGTAACTTTTCTAAAAATGTTGTAAACTGTGCTGTGGATTTTATAACAATAAAATAAATAAAATAAAAAAAATAAATACCTACTAAACAAAAGTGGTGTTATCGTGCCTTCGGTCATTCATCTGTAAGCCTGCAGATTCTCCTAGTTGGGCGACTCCAAATATGAGCGGGAAAACAATTCTTCTGTTCTTTTTTTCACTTCTGTATAAGACCTGTACCTCAGCTAAACTAGCTAAAGTCTGCTCTCGCACACACAGGTAGTCAGTATAGACGATTACGCTTAGAACAAACGGGCTTACGCTTAGAGCAGTGGGATGCCATGCATGCAGTTTTGAATTCGTTAGAAAGAGAGACGTACTTGCGTAAGTAGTATACTATACTAGTAAATATTACCTCATCTTTAAAATAATAAGTTCTTGTCCCATTTATTTCGTATGACACTTAGACCTCAGCTTAGAATACCCGTATTTTTATCAGAGTAACTGGTGACTCAATAACTGATGATTAATTGATTAGGAATCATATTTACGAGTATTTATATAATCTGTATTGGACATTAAACACTTGTAGTAAAAAAGGCGAAATTAATGTAATACTGTGAGATAAATAAATACAAAAATAGTAGCGGAAACAAGGCAGAAAATATTCCGTATCTAAAATACCCAATGTGTAGAAGTCTAAGAGGTGTAACTGTACCTACCTAAAAAAATCGAAGACAGATACATCGTTATGTTGCCAACGATACTATCATACATATATGTGACCGTCCATCACACAGAGGCCCTTATGGTCGGTATTGAGTTACGCACGGATCTATAATCTACAATACATAAGCTACCAAAAACAATAAAAACCATGACCCTAGGTGCCATACTTTTTTTTTTTTTTAAATCATCAAAGTTACGCAACCCAAAAATGCACTTTAGAGAAATAACTAAGAGAAGTTTAAAACTCATTTAAAGTATGTTCCCGTGGGAAGTTACATAGATGATGGTAGATTCTGAATCCTGAGGTTCTCTTCTATAGGAAACAATCAAAGATTTTTCAATTCCACTACCCCGTTGAGAAAAAATGGCCTTTGATCAGTGCAAGGCGCCGGTCGTAAAAAAATAAGGAAATTTGTAATATGTGAATTATTTTTTCGTATTTAGTGATCTTTGTTATAGTGTATGCTAGAAATAGTTTTATTTACACCTCGAATGGAAAATAAAAACGAAAAACTAACGTGATATATATTTTTAATAAATATAGAAAATTATATATTTTTTCTATCTCGTCACGAATAAATTTAACAATTTCCGTGTAGTACACCATACATACCTGTAATAAGTCTAGACAAGCATTACAGAGGTTTTAATTTTTTTTTTATGTCAATTAGTTTCAGTTTTATGATCGATTAAAGTTACATGAAAATCAAGGTTTACTTCCATACATTTGAGAAAAGGGCCCTTATGGACGAATGTAACCAAAAATGTAAGTAAATAATAATATTTACATTATCTAAGTAGCAATCTTGTATTAGAACGTAATTCTGAATAAATCTTTTCATTATAAGTTTTTTGAATTTTGCGTAATTTTTAAATTATACGAAAAAGCAATTTCAAAAGTTCAAGGCATCATCATATCGTTTGGCCAAAATTAATATACATTCGGCATATTGCATAATTAAACATTGTTTATTTGTGCCAAAATTCACATACATTCTTCGCGGATCACATTTTTGGAAGCACCCCACATTGATTTCAAATTTGGACAATTTGGTTTTAGAAACCCTCACCTCCATTTTTAACATCTCTTTTGGCGAAAGAGCATGGACCCAGGCTAGCCTACCCATTAGGTTTGGCGGTCTGGGCATCCGCAAAATTTCCAGCGTGGCGCTACCAGCTTTCTTGGCTTCGGTACACGGTGCTCAGACCCTCATCGGGAAAATTTTAGCCCCTAGTATTGGGGTCCTGGAGGCTGCGCACTGTACCGAGGCCAAGTACGTATGGTCGTTAACATGCCCCAACACGGACCCACCTGCCAACCCATGTTCGCAAAGGCAATGGGACGAGCCCCGCTGTCGCCTAACAAGGGATAGCCTCCTAGATTCCGTACCTAGTCCGACAGACCGAGCCCGTCTCATTGCCACCGCAGAGTGGGAGTCGGGTCTGTGGTTACAGACGCTTCTATCCCCAGCCATAGGCACATTGCTGGACAACAATACTTTCCGGTTGGCCACATGCCTTAGAATAGGGGCATCAACAAATATGCCGCACAGATGCCAGTGCGGAGCTATGGTGGAGAGTCTGGGCCACCATGGCCTCTCATGCAGCCGCAGTGCTGGGAGGATCCCTCGGCATGCCAGCATCAACGACGTCATCCGTAGGGCTCTTGTCAGTGCCAAGGTGCCGGCAGTCCTCGAGCCCAACGGCCTGACAAGGGACGACGGCAAGAGGCCTGACGGAATGACGTTGGTGCCTTGGAGTATGGGTCGGCCTCTCGTCTGGGACGCTACTTGTGTAGATACCCTGGCACCGTCCCATATTCCAGGCACCAAAACTGATGCTGGCGCAGCTGCCTCCTCGGCAGAAAACCTCAAGCGTCGCAAATATGCTACTCTCGGCAGTAGCTACTTGTTTGCGGCTTTTGGGGTTGAGACCCTGGGGCCATGGGGTCCAAGTGCTCAGCGCCTCTATAAGGACATCTCGACGCGCCTTATAGAAGCGTCTGGTGACCAGAGGGCTGGCCACTATTTCGCACAACGGATTAGCATTGCTATCCAGCGTGGCAATACGGCCAGCCTTCTGGGAACCCTACCGTGCACCGAGGACCTGGGGCAAATTTTTTATTTAGTATAAGTTTTTATTTAGTATAAGTTTTCGTTGATATTATTTTCTTCCCTTTTTTATGTTGTTATTTACATATTATGTTTCGCATAGTAATAATTATTTTTTAACTCTATTAATAAAAAAAAACCGACCAAGTACGTGTCGGACCACGCACAATAAAGAGTTCCGTACCGACACCTACTAGTCCATATTTAAACCCACTATCTGATACATCGAATCGAAAAAGGTCGTATCTTCATAGTAAACTCACTGCACTTACGCCCTTTTGTTTGGGCAAAACAGTTTTTCAGCAATTACTAAAAAACCAGTAGCCGTATTTTTATCAAACCAAAAATCGTCGCAAGTATTTATTAATGTACAGTCACCAGTATCAATATCTGCCATAACAAAGGCGAAGCGTCCTACGGCCCTACAAATGGAGCTGTGTCGTATATTTAAATGCCACCATTGTTTTGGCAGATATTAATGCTGGTGACTGTACACCACCTCATTTATTTTTCAGAATTTTCATACATATGGAAATTAGAGGGTGGGAGGGGAGGGCACTACCTACCTATTTTTTTTTTAAGTTTACGTTACTATTATATTATGTAGCAATTCATAGAATAATACTTTCCTACCATATGTTGTGACATACGGACGGACGGAAGCACGGGCGGACGGACGGACGGACGGACGGACGGACGCACGGACGGACTGACGCACGGACGGACGGACGGACTGACGCACGGACGGACGGACGCACGGACGGACGGACGGGCAGACATGATGAAACTATAAGGGTTCCGCTTTCGTGGGTCAGTGTTGCGAGCCCAAAAAATGGATTTGGACCATAATCGCACTAAAAATACGTCTTTGAACGCATTTGTTCTAAGCTGCCTCCAGTGATAGCTGCCCCCCTCTCCCCTATGTAAGTTCAAATATTTTTATTTTCCAAGCGTCGTCGCGTCGAGGGACCGCTAAGACCTAACATTATTAAAGCTTAACAAAACCAATTTCATGGATTTCGAAGATTAAAGTTTCTTGTTTAAAAAAATATGTGCTCCTTTAACTACTTTCAACACCTTTGTCTTGTCACCCGTTCAGAAGGCGAAATTTGAAAAACGCTAAAATAAATTTTCATACAACTTATCGAAAGTCAATTATTTACATATTTACAAATATACATAAATAAAAACTTATAGATATGTACAAAGAAAACCTAACCTAACTAGAGTAACCACTCTAGGTCGCATCCGGTGCAAAAGTACCCATAGAATAGAATAGAAAAACATTTATTGATAAACCAACATACACAGCACCAAAAGAAAATTAAATAATACAAACAAAAAAACTTCAGTTTAAAGATATTTATTCTCAAAAAAGACAATGTAGTCACTTATATGAGAACATGGATATAGGTACATTTCATGAATAGTAGAAATTTACTTCATACTTCAACTTAAAGTAAAAAAAAAAATATATTTAAAGTAAAACAATATGGAGAAGAAATAAGTTAATACTAGGTGCTGTCATGGTGGCTACAAATCGACACCACTCAGCATATGCTGTGGCATAGATATACCACAGCGCTGGTCTTCCGTGGGGCCCAAGGCCGGAAGATAGTTCAGAACAGAAGCACTAGTGAAGAGCATGTGATTTTGCGACTTAAGAGTAGGCACTATAATTAAACATTTCTTAGACAACTATAAAGTTTTAGCTAAGTATATAACGGGGGATGAAAAGGGTTACAAAGGGAGGGGTAGGTGTACAGAGAGAGGATGTTGGGATAGCAATCTTAGCATGTGTAAACATTAAAACCAATTACCATAGCACTGGCAGCATTGCCTCGTTGGATAGCTATGGAAACTTGCTGCACCAGGAACGACCCAGAGCGGGGATCGGCTCCGCGGTCACGCAGCCGGCTGCCTAGCTCCCTCAAGGGCCAGCAGTTTCGACGGCAAATGGGATCTTTCTATGCACCTAGAGAAATTAGGCAATTACTTTTGCGCAAAGTTGGTGCGCAGTCATTAAAAATAGTCGCTAGATGTCAATGTACAATCCATGGAAAATGTTGAGTCATTATTAATAATCTTTGAAACAGATTTTTAATGGAAATTTCTAATAAGATTTTAAAACATTTTTGTGTAATACGATTAGCATTTTTCTTATTTTATTTTGCTATCTACTAGCTTACAGGCTGGCGCAACTAGGAAGAAAAGGTGACTTTTGTATGGTCTGAGGCATTAAAAACACAAAAAAACATGGCGAATACCGATATCTCGCTCTCTCAGTTAATCCATCTCAGTCACATGCCAATGTCACTTATTGTCATTTCCGTTCTGTTGAAAGGAGTTTTTACTTCAATACTCAAACTCTCTGGTTTAGGCTGTCATTATTTTCAGTTGTCAAGGAAACAAACATAACAAACATTGTCAAATTAAAATAAAATATTGTTCTGGTCGATATTATAATAAAATATAATGGTTCTATCGTTTTAAACACGCGTTTACTCTGAATAAGATTTAAAAGGATATGCGGTCCAGCCATGGAAGTCATCTCGTCAAAATATTCAATCGGAAGTCTCGAAGGCAAGTCAAATTGGTCGACTTGGAAGTACAAAATACTTATTATGTTACGGGGCACCGCAGATGCCATGAGTGTGTTTGATCGAAGTCTGACAAAGCCAAAAGATATAGAAGAAGGAACAGGTGATGCAGCAGTTCTCATAAGACACACGTACATACAAGTTCTTTGTAGATGTACGCAAGGTTCAACCAAATCAAGAACGAGTGCTGATGGATTTAATACTTTGGCTAGCGTAAATAAATGTTAATAAAATTATTTCATTGTGTTATTCTTTTGGCTAGTAAGTACGACCTATGTTCAAAAACTGAATAGATTCGTCCATTATTTATGTGGACGTCACTGGTCATCATTTATCGATATATAGGATATCGGTATCGATATGCCTATTGCGTTGTTATGTTGGTTTGACGTACTTCCGCGTTTTCTTTTTTATTGTGGTTCAAAATGTCTGCCAAACTGTACATCAATGTCATGTGATGACAATATTGACAATGTCACTGTCATCAAAAACATTGTTCTAAGTCCCGTCTCTCAGAACGTAGTGGTTATATTCTCTTTGCTGGCTAAATGACAGTTCTTGATGGATGAATTGACAACATTTCAAAAAAAAAAATTGCTAAATCGAAAACCATTTCGAGGAAAACGTTTGTAGAACACAAAAAACATTTTTTTGGATTTTTTTTTACAGTATTTTTTGGATAAAGTAGTAAAATATGTTTAACAGGAAATTACGTCACTTAGAGTTTCCAATGTTGCTATTATAAAAAACGATATTTTCCGGCTTTACGTCTGACATTTTTTATAACTATCAATGACAGTTGAGTTGACACTTGACACTCTTGACAGTTCATTAATTCCTTTTGAATATTTGCTTGCATCGTATTTCCTTGAATTATTTTGATTTCCAACGACTCTCGCTTTCTTACGGACCCCGGACTGCTTTCTTACACGACGACTTGGCACCCCCTTGGACAATCTCATAAAGAACGATTCTGCAATGCCATCTCTCGAATTACTTTACCTGCGCTTTTCATCGTAACGACACGAACATGAGAAACTCTGAAGGATTTGTGAAAGCTGACCGCAGAAACTTGCCTCGTGTGGAGACAATCATGATGATGAACTTTTTGCAAAGCTCTGATAAATATAATTTGACTGGCGCCCGAGGTGCCAAAGCTGCATTATCTTCGCGGGCATCTTATGTTGAATAAACTACTTTTATTATTATGAGAATTTGTTATTTCCGAAACAGCATAAAACTTCTTTCTGATGACTTGTGAATAGTTAAAGTACCTATCCATCCTTTAGGTACTTATAATGGTCAGGTACAAGTACATAGCATCAGGTGAGAAAAAATAAATTCATTATCATAAAATTACTTTAACCCTTTGACCGCCAAGAACCTAGTGGTTGTGTGTCGTCGTGCCTAACACGTCAACAACCACTTAAAAGGTCGGAGTGAAGGTATACTTTGATCATGAAAAAAATCATTTATGAACTGTTTTAAGTTTAGCTGTTAGACATTACACCAAAAAAAACAGTGCTTGGCGTACTGGGCACCACGACACACTATCGCTTTGGTGGTCAAAGAGTTAATAAAGTTTTTGTATTTATTTTTAAATTAGTTGTATTTGTTGTTTTAAATTTCTTTATTTGTACCTACCATTCCAAATTAATAAATAGGTAAATAAAACATAATAGTCTCACAAAATATAATAAACAAGCAAACTTCACAATTTAGCACAATAAAAACAACAATCACTATCCGCTTAAGGAACCAGGTTCATCAACTGAAAATATCATTACCCTGAACAAAGCAAATGTAAGTAAATCATCTCAAATGCTGAGGATCATGACATCATGTCCTATTCTTGCTGACCAGACTCCTCTATAGGCTCCTGTCACCCGCCTTATGGATGGCCTCGTGCAGATGTAGTTGCAGGGGTGCAGTGATTTGTGTGCTCCAGCTAGTAACACCTATACTTCTTGAAGTGAAGCAGTAGCTGCCGTACACAGGCTCATTTCTGTTGAAGTACTGGGTCCTAAAATGTTTGTCACTTCCTGCAATGGTCGTTTAAACACCGGCAATCGAGATTATAGACGCGCGTTTACTTTCATGGTTTTCCACAACATTTTAGGTTTAAGGTACAACATTTTTTCCATATTTTCTTCCAACTGAAAGAAACAGACACGCGATTAATAATACAATTGAAAACTAGGTATTGTCGGTTCTAAAAGCTTATTAAAATATACACCCATTATACTCACATTCAAATGATCTTCATAAAAATTGTCCTCTTTGTTACGTTATCCAAACCCGCTGCAGTACACCACTCGGCCTTATTGCTAATGGGAACATTAAAAAACTGTTTGCCGGGCGACAATGATGTGTTGTTTTTGCAACTTTTCATAAAACAGTATTTTTTGAGAGTAATTCTCAACAATCCTTTACAAATCGTTAGAATTTAGCGGTTGAGAACTTTGACGTTTATCGTGACATTCGTGACAACTCGAAACTGTCAAGCTGTTTAAGCATACCTACTGAAGTATGTTTTTATACGCAATTATGAATTTGTTTAAATTATTTCAACGTTTTTTTAAGTGTATGAAACACAACAAGTGACGTCATCTACATAGTACTTTGACGTTTGTTACTTACGCCCTTTCTGCCCGAGTCATAATATAAATGGATATTTCCACTAAAATAAAAGATTTTCATAAATATAAAAAATACGGGTGCCCTAAAATTATGCGTTCTTTCGAGCCAGACAATAAAAAGCGGCACTAAAAAAATGAAATGTTGTCAATTGCGGGAATGACAAATTGAAATAATTTTATTTTGACTAAACTTTGCCAAATTATTTATAAAATTTCGCTATATACTTTATAACACGGCTAATGATGAGATGTCACTATCGTGCCAAGGGATATAGATATAGAAAGAATTCGATTGTCATCTGATCGTTTTAAATTTAGTCAGGTTACTATAATTCCATCTTTTTCGATGATGACGTTTGATCTTAAAACTTCTTCTATGCGATTCTCTTTCTACGAAAAACAAATATTCATGGTAAGGCTGCATTTCCACACGCTGTGTGCGGTGTGATACCTTCCGCTTCCACCAGTGCTATGCTATATGAACAAATGTATATAATTGATAGCTATCAAATATCTATAGTAACGTAGCATAACACATCTCTAGTGAAAAAGCAACCTAAATATCCCTTTTAATACATGGTATTAATAGCAAATCTAGCGCAAATGAACAATGCTAGCTTGAAATTGAAATATGTGCTTGGAATTTCTTTTTTATCCTGGCTGTGCCCATTAAAGCGATAGGAGTGCGCTGTTCGAGGGTGGCCTAGGGAAAGTGCAGGGGAAACCTCCGATGCTACCACGCGGGCGGCTTAAACATAGAAATACTCTGAGAGTTTGCGCTCCAGTGAGCTTGGTTGAGCGGTTTCAACCGAATCTGAAGTGTGGCTTGGAGAAACATAGTGTAGGCCGGGAATGAGTTACCATTACAAATACAGATAGTTAAAGAACCGGTCAAGTCATTGTCGGAATACGCACATTTAGGACCACGCAATCACGAATTAGAAAATTCTGATAAAATATGTCGACGAGTATCCGTACTTGGGCCAATAAGCTTCTTTCAGTCAGAGACAGGACAAGGAAGTTGAAAGACGGATCCAAAATGCTTGGTAGAGCTATTGGGCTTTGGAAGATCTACTGAAGGGAGGCCTTCCGGTAGCTCTGAAGCGGAGGCTCGTCGACATGTGCATCCTGCCTGTTCTAACCTACGGTGCACAAACATGGTCACTCACCGAGACAAAATTGAAGGTTTACCAACGGGCAATAGAGCGCAGCATGCTGGGAGTCAAACTGATCGACCGTGTTCGGAACTCTGTGCTGCGCTTCAAAACCAGTATTGCAGATGTTGGAGCTGGAGGATGTTGGAGCAAGACTGCCCGGCTGAAATGGAACTGGGCCGGCCACGTCTGCCGTATGCATCTACGGAGGTGGGCAAAATTAGCAACAGAGTGGGTTTCGCAATATGCTCGGAGACGATGTGGCAGGCCGAGGCGGAGGTGGCGGGATAACCTAGATACATTTCTAAACGACTGGCCCGAAACAGCTCAAAGCCGGAACGAGTGGAAGTCGAGGGGGAGGCCTTTGCCCAGTAGTGGGACACCTTTATAGGCTTAGGAAATAAAATGTAAAGATTTTATCGCCATATTTCAGGTTCTTATGTGATTTATAGGAAGTTAAAAATTACATAAAAGGAAAAAAGGTGATTTTGGTGGATTATTGTTCTTTTGTTTTAATATACGATATTTATCTACACAATAATCTACACATCATCAGCCTATAACTATATACGTCCCACTGCTGGGCACAGGCCTAATTTCATAGATGAGAGGGATTAGGCAGTAGTCCCCACGCTGGCCCAGAGCGGGTTGGGGACTTCAAATACAACTTCGAATTTCTTCGCGGATGTATGCAGGTTTCCTCACGATGTTTTCGTTCACCGAAAAGCTAACGGTAAATATCAAATGATATTCTGTACCTACATAAGTTCCGAAAAACTCATTGGTACGAGCTGGGATTCGAACCCACGACCGCCGCTTGACAGCCGCATGCTTGAACCACTGGGCTACCGTAACTTGAACTAATAAATTGCTTGAAATAATAAATAAAATATTTGGACACAAGGGGCTACTGCGGATGCTCTAAGGAAGCGTCCTTTTATATATTTGCTCCTGTTACTGGCTACACCTTGAATATAATTTCCGATTGCACTTCCCTTGCTAACGGCAAGCATGCACTCGCGTAGGCATAACTTGGTAGCCAGGGTTACACACCTACCACTACTCACAGATGACGATCGATGACATCATTATCCCCAATGGCGAGCTATGCTATGCAGCTTTGCTGCGAGGATGCTATAGTTTTCCGTTTAAACCAATGCTATGTTATGTGAACCAACGAATATGATTGGTGGATATCTGACTCACAGTTCCACCAAAACATGTTATTTTTTATCATTATTTTATAACAACTTATTTAGGTCCGTTCCAACATTGAAATTACTATAATCTAACAAATCATTCGGCACTGTTTTGGTCCACATTATATGTAATGTTAATACATTAATTGTATTTTCTTTGTAATGACTGTTTGTGCCAAAATAAAGAGAAAAAAAATAATATATCAACGCATTCATAGCAATGACACAACTTTGATGAAAAGGCACCCTAAAACTTGAAACCCGCCGCCGTGTTCTTCAAGTTGTCTCTTGAAAAGATTCGATCAACAAACACCTCAAGACACTCTCGTTAGATAGCTGGTCAAATACGAAGTATTGATTAATTATAGGTATAAGATAAGTATATACTTATTTCATTAACTTGTATTTTCCTTCAATATTACAAAACGCATGTGGATGAATTTCCCATTAATTTAACTTCAACTGATTATATTTTCGCATTCAATATTTAGTCTAATACAAAAAGGATAATAATATGAATGTAGTTGTATATCCCTAAACATAATATTTTCGCTGCAAAAGTATCAAGGCTCATACACACACTATACGGCAACTTGTTACAGCATAAAAAGATACACGACAGATATCATTGTATACCTTATTGCACTATATCAGGGTTTAAATTTAAATGAAAAGTTATGTGCGTTAGTGTTGTTACGAACACATGCGAACGCACCGTGTACAGTGCTCGTTTGTGTGCAGCGGAAAACGTCAAAAAATACCTACATTTGACTTGTGCCCGGCAACGAAAGCACTCTTAAGTGATGATTATTGTGAGAGATAGGTATAAATGATATAAATTGTTTTTAAAATTAAAATAATGTCTTCTTATAGTAAAATCTTCCATCTACAATATTCAAGGTACCTTCCCTCCATGTGGCATAGGCGTGGGACAACCTGTATAGGACACGTAAGGATGAATAGACCGTACATTCCCATTATATTCACAGATAAGCGGTTCGTCACAAGTCAGTCAAAGTCGCATGAGGATCATGAAGATCTACAGTCTTTAAAAAAAAGGAAAGTTCAGGCACAACTGGAGTTCTTAGATCTCCAGAACTACAAAACGAAATTGGAAATATACGAAATGGAGGAGCGGTTGAATATTCCACATTCTGACGTGACTAAAATACGTTCACTATTAAAACCCCTATTCATTCTCAAAATAAAAGTATTACAGGAATAACCAGTATTTTATTACATCTATGATACAGACATTTAAGTCGTATGGGAAAGCAGGATGAATTCGCACAGACAGCATTCATACAGAGTTCATAATTACGCTATGAATAGTTTTTCAATAACTTTTATTTTACCTTTTTCATATATTAGGGTGAAAAGTGTACGGATCCTACCTGCTTTCCTCTACTACATGGGTCGGCAACCTTTTAGGAGCCAATGGCCACAAATTGGCAAGCATAATTGTCGTGGACCGAACGTCTCTTAGAGTAGGCCCATTTTTGAAGAAGTAGCATGCAACAAGCAAGTCATGTAACAGTTGGGGCGACAACGTTATCAGAGGGCTTAGAATACGGAAACGGAATACGGTTCTGCCTGTCTCCATCCCCAAATTTGAGCCGGAAGTATGTTATACCGGATAATGTGCAGCCCATACAAATTTTTTCGTTGTACATTTGGTAAATCGTGGTTCCGGTACCCTAACTATGGTCCGATTGTTATAGGTTTTTGATATGCCGTAAAGGACAATATTTGTCATTGTATCCCGAAATTTTCGACCCTCCAGCTCCATATCTTTCTCCGCCATCTTGGAAAATCTGTCACTTTTTCCTTGTACTGTTGCTAAAGTTAATTTTAGTGCTAAACATGGTTCGGAAATATTGTAGAAGACAAAATTTGCTAAAACTTTTGGCTACAAAGATTTTTTGTATGACCCGTAAGGACGAAGGTATGACAGGAGATATCTTTAAAACTGCAATTTTTTTTAGTATTCCTCCCATTTTTGCATTTTAAGTGCATTTTAGCGCTAAGTGTAGTTCTGCAATATTGTAGATCACAAAATGTGACCGTCCAGCTCACTGGGGCCTTTATGGTCGGTATTGAGTTACGCACGGATCTATAATCTACAATACATAGGCTACCAAAAACAATGATCACCATGTCCCTAAGTGCCATACTTTTTTTTTAATAAATCGTCAAAGTTACTCAACCCAAAAATGCACTTTTGAGAAATAACTAAGAGAAGTTTAAAACTCATTTAAAGTATGTTCCCGTAGGAAGTTACATAGATGATGGTAGATCCTGAATCTTGAGGTTCTCTTCTATAGGAAACAATCAAAGATTTTTCAATTCCACTACCCCGTTGAGAAAAAATGGCCTTTGATCAGTGCAAGGCGCCGATCATAAAAAAGTAAGGAAATTTGTAATAGGTGAATTATTATTTCGTATTTTGTGATCTTTGTCATAGTGTAGAAAGTAGTTTACTTAACACATCGAATGGAAAATAAAAACAAAATCCTAACGTGATATATATTTTTTTATAAATATAGAAAATGATATTTTTTCTATCTCGTCACGAATAAATTTAACAATTTCCGTGTAGTATACCATACTTACCTGTAATAAGTCTAGACAAGCATTACACAGGTTGTATTTTTTTTTCTATGTCAATTAGTTTCAATTTTATGACCGATTAAAGTTACATGAAAATCAAGGTTTACTTCCATACAATTGAGAAAAGGGCCCTTATGGACGAATGTAACCAAAAATGTAAGTAAATAATAATATTTACATAGTCTAAGTAGCAATCTTGTATTAGAACGTAATTCTGAATAAATCTTTTCATTACAAGTTTTTTGAATTTTGCGTAATTTTTAAATTATACGAAAAAGCAATTTCGCATAGTAAAAATTATTTTTTAACTCTATTTAAAAAAAAACCGACCAAGTACGTGTCGGACCATGCACAATAAAGGGTTCCGTACCGACACCTACTAGTCCATATTTAAACCCACTATCCGATACGTCGAATTGAAAAAGGTCGTATCTTCATAGTAAACACTTACGCCCTTTTGTTTGGGCAAAACAGTTTTTCAGCAATTACTCAAAAACCAGTAGCCGTATTTTTATCAAACCAAAAATCGTCTTAAGTATTTATTAATGTACAGTCACCAGCATCAATATCTGCTATAATAAAGGCGCCATAAATATTTGACCCGTCTTTACGGCCCTACAAATGGAGCTGTGTCGGATATTTATGCCACCATTGTTTTGGCAGATATTAATGCTGGTGACTGTACACACCTCATTTGTTCAGAATTGTCATACATTTGGCTACCTTTTTTTTTAATTTCACGTTACTATTATGTAGCAATTCATAGAATAATACTTTCCTACCATATATTTTGATAATTTGAGAGCTTATAGTCGGCTGTGACATACGGACGGACGCACGGACGGACGGACGCACGTACGGACGGACGGACGGACAGACATGATGAAACTATAAGGGTTCCGTTTTCACCATTTTGGCTACGGAACTCTAAAAATACAATTAATAGGAAATGTAATAAGAAACAAAATTTTTGCAACGGTCATGCACGCCTAGAACTTACTTGACTTGAGACTAGAAATAGGTATTTGTAACGTGTACCACTAGAATCCAGTAAACAGAAAAGGCAAATAAATAATACAGAAAATGGTTAGAAGTAATTAGAATAAGTTATTAACCTATTTTATATCATTATTATCTGACCTCTGCCATAAGGGCCCTTTTTTACTAAACTTTACAACTAATTTAAAGGTAGAAATACTTAACTTATACGTGTGAAACCAAGCTAGAAATACACATCTAGTCTTATACTTTATCAATATGCAAAAAACAAAAAATATGTGATTTTACCGTATTTTACTAAAACGCTGATATCTACGAAACTAGAAAGTGCCATAAGGGCCCTTTTGTTATGGACTGACTCATATACAGCAGTGAAATCGTACATTAAAATCGCAAAGCGAGATGTAAAGCTGCATTTTTGGTATGTTATTCGCACCCCTTAGGAGTATCTGAAACTACGTTTTGCAAGCAAAAAAAAGTTGTGCTACTTATATGATACGTGAAAAACTGCAAAATTTTCGGACTTTTTTCAGGTATTGTAGTTCAATTCAAAAACTATGGGTTTTTGACATTATTTGCCTATGGCATTTTTAAAGTACATTAAATTTGCAACAATTTAAGCCTACCTACAGCTCCGTATGTCTTATAGTTTTTGAGACATGATGTTTCAAAAATACTGCTTTATTGAGTTTTCCCTATAATGCGTGTTGTTATGGGTTTCCGTCGAACAAACACTTCACTTTCGGAAACCAGCGCCGACTTTTAGTATGTTATCAGGCATATCTCCCGGACCCCGAAACTGCCGGGAGACAATCTCTCCAAGGTCGCTCTCCCGAGTAATGACGTCGTGAAAATTTCCGCCGAAACGTTTGGAAAAGTGGCAATCACACCCAACCTATGCAACATACATACACTTGTATGGTATCAAATGAAAGCTGAATCATCATTTCTTTTATCTTGTATGGAAAAACCGCATCGCGCTGTTGGTTTTTTCAGCATTTCTCTCCCGGTTTTGGTCATATCTAGAAACAATTAATAGTAATTTAAAGCTGAAATACTGATTATTATTTATGTGCAAAATAATTTTCGGGTAGGTACCTGTTCTAGTTATTATGCAAAATCTGGAAACCCGAAAATGTTTTCCTTACTTTTTTATTATTTTGTTTATAGTTTTGAATTGTCTCAATGTATTGAAATTTAATTTAGGTATACGTTATGGCATATTTATTCAGCTTTCATTTGATACCATACACGTGTATGTATGTTGCATAGGTTGGGTGTGATTGCCACTTTTCCAAACGTTTCGGCGGAAATTTTCATGACGTCATTACTCGGGAGAGCGACCTTGGAGAGATTGTCTCCCGGCAGTTTCGGGGTCCGGGAGATATGCCTGATAACATACTAAAAGTCGGCGCTGGTTTCCGAAAGTGAAGTGTTTGTTCGACGGAAACCCATAACAACACGCATTATAGGCAAAACTCAATAAAGCAGTATTTTTGAAACATCATGTCTCAAAAACTATAAGACATACGGAGCTGTAGGTAGGCTTAAATTGTTGCAAATTTAATGTACTTTAAAAATGCCATAGACAAGTAATTGAACTACAATACCTGAAAAAAGTCCGAAAATTTTGCAGTTTTTCACGTATCATATAGGTAGCACAACTTTTTTTTGCTTGCAAAACATAGTTTCAGATACTCCTAAGGGGTGCGAATAACATACCAAAAATGCAGCTTTACATCTCGCTTTGCGATTTTAGCTTTTTTATTTGTAAGATTTCACTGGCCTAATATTCAATTCCCTGGGTACTATTGAAATATAATAAACGGGTCACTAGTTTAACGTCGAATATCTCTCGATATGTGACATGTCAAGCGATAATCGACGTTAAAGACGTGAGTGACCCGTTTATTATTAGGGCGAGCGAAGCGAGCCCTATATATAGCCCACTTCCCATACATTTTGTAATCCCTTTTACGAAAAAACTATCAAGCTTTTGAATGTGAATTTTCGCATAGTAGTTCAGAATTATGTGTAGATGTGTTATCAAACACAAAATAATCGATTTATAAACTATAATTTGAAAAATAAATATTACGATACCAACGCCATCTGTTGAGCCAAGTTATGAAACCAATAGCTTCATGAACTAGGCTTACCAAAGGCTTACTGCTAACGCCATCTGTTAGAAAACTAAAGAGTTAAAATGCGATCTGAACAAAATGGTTGTTAAGTTGAAAAATTCACTGGATTTTCGGGCTGGATGTAAATAAAAATAGTGAGTAATTTACAATACGTGGATATTAATATTAAATTAGATTACCAATATTACCTTATACCAGTAATTTATGGGAGTAGGTGGCTACTGTACCCAAAGACTACAATATATATACTAAAGTATAGACTGGTAACTCTACCGTTTTAGGAAACTGGATGATAGTGCTGCCATCTATCCCTCGTGATGTGTAAATTGATTTACACACGCACACACACATGCATAGTAGGTAATACATACACATATAAAACATTCATTCAATTAGTTTGACACATCTTAGAAGTTACGTAGAAATAAGTTTCTAAACGCGATTATGAAATTCATTGCGTACCTGTTTAGAAACTTATTTCTCTACGTAACTTCTAAGATATGCCACACTAGTCCATATTGGAGATTATAATAGGATAGAATTGGAATAGGTCCATATAAACAGAATAATATATTATCAATATTAAATAAAAAATCAAGTGAAACTTCATTTCCTTGTTTATGTGTCTTATTATTATAAACAATCTATTAAAAATAACATACATGGCATAAATAAAATCAAAACTAACTTGAATCTACAACAGGCCCCTTGAGGCATGGTACCTAAATTTTTTCGCTATATGGCAATGATCGCGCGCGTTGAGTCCTTTGGAGTTCGCTTACCATCAGGTGGCCCGCACATATAAAAAAATGCAGATACGTTGTATGAGGAAGTCACCAGGTTCGTCAGTCACCAGTTACTTCAAACATTTCACGATTTCAGTAAATAACTTGTGTGCGCTGGGACCCCATGGACCTCGAGTTTTCGATGCCAAAAGGTCAAAATTGTACTCACAGCCGAGGCCCTTATTTAATGAGCTGGAAACAAACAAATCAACATATAAGTATACGCAACCTATCTAACGGTAAGCAGTCATCATAAGATATTGGCGCTTGCAACTCCCGAAGAATTACAAGCGCGTTGCCAACCCCGAAGTGAATTGAGTATTCACACTGCAATTACACAAAAAGAAAAATGCAGATTGTCTCTCATAATTGGGAACTCTGGCGACCATACTGACCACTGTAACATCAAATTAGTACAAACAGACATAGTTTCGCTGTTATTATGGCTGCAATATTTTTACTCCAGTTGTTGCTCAAACCCTTCAAGTGATAACAATTCGCTTGTATCTTTTTCTTTTTTAGTAGGCACTCCTCCATATCCCTCCGAGAATATGACTGTGGTCAAAATTGTACCTATGCTTTAATTTTTCCGTCCCACAGTCCAATCTGATATCAACAAATCTAATCAATAAAAATAAATAAATACCTCGCAAGCATATTTTCTGGGTAGTGGTATACTTCAGTAAAATGCATTCTATAACCCTCCTGTTTGTGCTGTGATGACTGCTCTTCAAAATCAAATCCGCAACTGAGCTTCCCAGCCGTAAACCTGTTTGAATCTTTAGGTGAGGACTTGAAAATCTGTGTAAGGGGATCCTGCAATTGTGAAAGGAAAATAAATGCCAAAAATGAAAGAATTTACTTGATTAGACTTTATTACCTATTAATCTATTATAACTTAGTTGCTTCGTTTAAGTTTTTTGTTATGTTATTACTTTGTGGTGCACAATAAGTCATATTATTATTATAACATATCAATTACACAAATACAAATAATTATAATTTAATTACCTTTTCCGTGTCCACCCTTACAAAATGGCTACCGTACAAAACGCAAAAATTCCTGTCCTGTGTCCTGAATGACATAGGTATTAGGTATTCCTGGATTACGAGTCCTGGCTCACTATTACATTCTCAAACTATGCGTATTACACTACAATGTTTTTTATTTCGAATATGGTCGCATTTAAATGAAAACGCAACTATCTTAAATTAAATTAAATGGATTTGTCAGTAACAGTTTTATAAATATATTTGAAGTTT
The DNA here is from genome assembly GCA_951800055.1 of Cenopis cana. Lineage (NCBI taxonomy): Eukaryota > Metazoa > Arthropoda > Insecta > Lepidoptera > Tortricidae > Cenopis > Cenopis cana. The sequence goes on along the minus strand of CATOHG010000010.1, from coordinate 786,402 downwards.
TATTTTGAAAATTGTCAAAAGATGAAAGATGTCAACGTATAATATAAACGTTCCGTTACTCCCAAATTTAAGCTGATATACACTCATAGTCCATAAAATTTTGCTCGTAACTTATAACGTAAGAGAGGCTGACAACATATATTTATCCATGTCTATGGGGTATTTAACTAGCACTCTAATCAATTTTCTGTTTGCATGAACTATTGATGAGGCTCAATTAGCTCGATGTTGTTATCACATAATTGTGTACATTACCTAAAAATGTAAATATTTTGTGTAAATTGGAACGATAAGGAACTAAACAGGAAAAAACTCCTAGTACCATAAATTTAGGTAGCAAATACGAGGGGTGATCCAAAAGTAATGATAATGAAATACTTTCAGTGGCTGAAAAAAGCAAAAAGAGGTTTTATTTTTTAAGGCAGTTCTTGGCCAGTAAATTAAAAAAATATATGTAAAAAAATTGATATCTGTCACTGATATAAATTTATTTATTCGTGAGTTGTCGGAATAAATGCGTGGAAATGGAAAAATCTGAAGTGAGAGCCGTTATTAAGTACTTCTGTTTGAAAAAATGTGTACTAAAGATATACATGTTGAATTGGTGGGAACATTAGGGGACTCTGCTCCTCCGTATTCTACAGTTGCACACTGGTGCAAGGAGTTTAACTTGGGTAGAACATCTTGTAAAGACGAACACCGCGAGGGCTGGCCTTCCATCGTCCGCACTGAGAAGAATGTCAAAAAAATAGAAGATTTAGTTTAACTGATAGAAGAGTGACAATCAGACATTTAAATGAGGTCACAGGGATCTCGTATGGCAGCATTCAAAGAATCTTAACCCAAGAATTGCACATGACTAAAGTATCCGCTCGTTGGGTGCCTAGAATGTTCCACCCAGACAACAACGGACCTCCTCATAAGGCCAGGTGTTGCAATGGCTGCAATCCGGGATGCGGGTTTCGAATTGGTGGAACACCCCCCTATTCGCCAGACCTAACCCCCAGCTACTTTTATCTGTTTCCACGGCTGAAGGAAAATCTCCGAGTCAAAATTTTTTTGAATGACAGTGAGGTTATGGCCGCTGTGGAGGCTTATTTTGAGAGTCCAAACAAAGTTTTTTTTTTAAATGGAATTCGTAGTCTGGAGAAAAGATGGCATAGGTGTGTAGACTTGTTAGGAGACTACGTTAAGAAATAAATTTAGTTTTTGAACACATGTGTTGTTTTACATACTCGTTATCATTACTTTTGGATCACCCCTCGTACGTCATCTAAATTAAGGCATAGACAAGTAAATGTAAAGGTTAATGTATACATAGTAGACAAGTTTGTGGTACTTGTTACAGTTGTTACAATGTGTACATTACCTAAACCTAACTGTGTGCAGTACTGACATCTAACAGCATGAGTAAAAACGACGAAGTCCTTGGCTTGGAAAAGAAGACAAGCAGTACTTAGAGCTGAAGAGCTCGTTATTTTGTCACCAATATATAGATTGCAGCTCAATCTAAGCGTTCCATTTCTTTTCTTCTAAGTTGCCATAGCATGACTGTACCTCTATTATTATTGATAGGTATCTGTTATTTGTCATCCGACTTGAATAACGCGTTACAATTGAATAAAAATAACTATAATACGTTTTATTACAATATCGTGGAGTGGAGTTTACTATACCACGACCATTTTAAAGTGTGAAATAGAAATACTGTTTTATTAGACACTAACTCAAAAAGAGGAAAATCAACTCCTGGTAACAGAAAAAAAGGTTTTGCGGAAGTTCCTGGGACCTGTCAAGAACGATGACGGCTCTTCGAGGATCAGGAGAAATACCGAGATCGAGGAATTGGTGGCCGAACCTAATATTATCGGCGAAACAAAATCACACAGGCTTCGCTGGTTCGGTCACCTGCTGAGATTGGGAGAGGATCGAGCCGTCAAGAAAGGCTCTTTTATGCGTCAACCGCATGTGTTTCCATATAAATCCATTCAACGCAATGCGTTTGACGCAACGTACCTATTTATATGGAACGCACGCGTTTAACGCATAAAACAACCGAGCGCCTAGGTTTTAAATGGTATAGTAGAAAAGAAGCGTAAATATGGGTAAGAAAATTTGATGATGGAAAAATTTACTTAACCGTCAGATATCGAATTTGGCCGTTCTTTTAGTCAATTGCATAATAGGTAGTTAGGTTTGAAAAAAATCGCGAGCCCTCGCAAAGCTGCTGCTTTTTGCTAGTATTTAAATATGTCTGAGACTCACGGGAGTTTTCTATTTAAAATCCCAAGGTACTCTTTATGTCTAATCGCGTATGTGTAGGTGTGGACACTTTTAGGCGCTCCCATATTTCCAGAGGGAGTACCCACTATTATCCAAAAAAAGTCAAACGCATTAGCATCCATTTTACCTCTCCTTCAACAGCTTTCTGCCCACGTTGCCTTAGTCTTATTGCGTAGTTCATTTTCTATGCCCAGAATGATCTACACTTTGCGGACAGCTCCCTCTTGGTTGTTCTCGCGGAGTATTCAAGATTTTGACGTTATTTTGCGACGTGGTCTTGAGGCCATTTTAAATGTAAGCCTAAATGAGACGCAATGGGTTCAGGCTGCGCTGCCTGTCCGGTACGGGGGTCTCGGCGTTCGTAAAGTGAATGATATTGGACTAGTGGCTTTCATCGCTTCTGCATATGCTTCTGGCGAACTTGTCACTCGCATTTTGAATATAGATGGTGACAATTTCCAAATTCCATTCTTGGAAGAAGCTTTAGGAGAATGGAAGTTAAGATGTCCGGATGATGTTCGTCCCACTAGTATAAAATCTCAAAGATCGTGGGACGATCTCCTATGTAAGAAAACTTATGACGGGCTTGTGGAAGCTGCTGCCGGTGTTGACGTGGCCCGTTTAAAAGCAGTGGCCGAGCCTGAATCGGGGGCATGGCTGCACGCTTTGCCATCGTCCCACTTAGGTACGCTCCTAAACAACGATTCCCTCAGGATTGGGGTTGCACTAAGACTTGGATGTTCAGTATGCGAGCCTCATCAGTGCATTTGTGGGGCGACAGTTGAAGCGAACGGCCATCATGGTTTAAGCTGCGGGCGCTGCGCGGGCAGATTTTCGAGACATCAATCGATAAACGAACTAATACGTCGAGCATTGGTGTCCGCAAATCTGCCCTCCGTTTTAGAGCCCCAAGGCTTGAGCAGGACGGACGGGAAGAGACCGGACGGGTTGACATTGGTCCCATGGGCGAGAGGGCGCAGTCTCATCTGGGATGCGACGTTTGTAAGCACCTTTGCGCCGTCGCATCTCAACATTCTCAACCACACGGTGCGCATAGCCGGAGCGGCTGCCGAGAGTGCGGCAAAGCTTAAGCACGCCAAATACTTAAACCTGGAACCAATGTACGACTTCGTCCCGGTCGCAGTGGAGACGAGCGGCCCCTGGTGCACCGAAGCGAAACACTTTATTAAAAAGTTGGGGCAGCGGTTAAGAGACAGTGGCTGCGATCCTAGGTCCGGCTCGTACCTGGTGCAACAGATATCGCTGGCAGTTCAGCGCGGTAACACCGCCAGCATACTGGGCACATTTCCGCCAGGTGCCGGCCGATCCGGGGACCTCTTATTTTAGTTTGATTTAGAATTAATTATATTTATATAGGTTAGGTTTAGAATTAGTAGTATTTTATGATATGTTCTAATTGTTAAGCAATTTTATATTTTTACTGTTGTTAAATATAAATAATTTATAATTGACATAAAGAAACATGTGGATGTCTGACATCCATCCGTCTGTCTGTCTGTCTACCTACTCATGATCCTGGGATCAAATACATTATAAGTTATAACAAAAGTATAGATCAAGTAGTACACAGTATGAAAACTATAGTTTGGTATATGTACCAAAATATAATCTACGTATTGTTAATCCTTGAACTCCAATCGTTTCTCCATTATCATCATCATATATCATCATCGTCGCGGTTGGAGGGTAGCCTAGGGAACATCCAAGGAAAACCTCCGACACGACCACGCGGGCGGTTTAAGCACTAGGATACCTACTCTTAAGAGTTTGCGCTCCAGTGAACTTGGTTGAGCGGTTTCAACCGAATCTGAAGTGTGTCAGTGGAATCGAGCTACTGGGAGTTTAGTTACTGGATCACTAAACCTAGCCTAGCTGAGAAGAGTTCAGCAAGAAACTCAGCTAGGCCCGACCTGGGTCGGACTGACTCGGACGAATAGAGACGGCCTACGTGGTTTTGTTTGGCTAATAGTGAACCGCAAGGCGACAAGAACGTATTGGTATGACTTCACAATTACGTGTACCCATCATTTTTCCATGTCTCATTTTGATGGTGCGTAATTGTTAACTAAGCCAATTAAAAAAGATTATCAATTCTTTCTTTAAAAAACCCATAATGGTACTTTATTACTGATTTAGCTAACTGAAAGTTGAAGACATTCGATTTATTACTATTATTTAGAAATTGTATACGAAAATAAGTTTCAAAACAATAACATATTTGTATCATTTTATATTTTAACCATTTTAGTGTCTTCATCCAGAACAACGTTGAATACAAATAAGTCGTGTAGAAAGAAACTGTCAAAATGTCGCGATGTATAAACTGCATCCTAAATGTTCGGCGCATACAGAGACTTAACGTTAATGGACTGCCTTTGCGGATGCAGGACATTCTATTGGAATGGCTCGCGTTAGATCAAGTGAGTCATAATCTTTCTACTTGTCATCTTACCGCTTTTCATGCGGTGCAGGTTGCATCCTAGAGGAGCCCCGGGTCCGCTCTGCCTAATCACAAGACTGGCGGCGCATCAGCATTACCTACGTAACTCTCAGCGGGGACATGCTCCCAGCATCTTTGGCACTATCCGCGGGAGGATCCCTTATTTTATATTATTTATTTTAAAGCTTTATTTAGTAACCATTTTAGTTATATTTGGTTTTAATTTAGTTATAGGTGCGTAAGGCGCGCGAATGTTTTAATGTAATAGATAAATACAAAACGTTGAGAACGGAACATATATTAACTTCCAGTTTTCATTGTATTTATGAATAAATAGTTTTTATGTCACACCTAGCCATAAAGTGGCCATTATCGCACGCTCCGCGCGCGAAAAAAACCACTTCCTGGCCAGATGGTGACATAAAATTTTGTACTCACCACGGGCGATAATAAAGAAAGCCTCGGATCGCATATTTATCGCCCTTGCCTTCGGCTCGGGCGTAAAATACCTGCGATCTGAGACATTCTTTGTTTTATCGCCCTTGGTAAGTAATGTACTATAGCATCACGAGACTTGGCGTAGGCACTACTTTTACGAAAGCGACTCCCATCTGACATTCCAACCCAAAGGAAAACTAGACCTTATCGATCATCGACCGATATACTCAGGATATTTTCCTTCGCCGAGAACCGATATATGAAAAAAAATATTTACGTATAAGTTTTTTTGGAAATACGACCTGGAACGAGCCGTGTTTCGAACCCACGCCATGCTACGACCCGATTTGTCAGTGGCTTCAGTGACTTAATCTTTCTAATACAACTTGTCTGAAATTGCTAAAAACAATACTATGATTATGGACTTAATTATGTTTGTAGCTCCCTGAAGATGCAGTCATATGCAATGCATGCCACATTGTGTTAATTGACTGCATTAATAATGAACATCGCAGACGACGACTTGGGCATGCCCAAGTGTGCATGGGATGCGGCTCCTCCGCATTCCGTTTACGAAATCACATCCTAGAGGAGAATGATCCGTTAATGGAAGTATTCCAGTGGAACGTTGTTATGCCGGTATGTTCTAATTAACTACACAGGATGGTCACAATATATCTCTTCAAACAGCAAAAGCACAGCAAGTAAGAATTTGTACGTATGAGAGGCATTAAAATTACGATTAATAACGGGATATTTACCATGTATATTTGTATCCTATCAAAAACATTACATGTAAAAAGGTGCAAGTCTCGCAGCACAGTTCTACAACAAAAAAGTTTTGATATGTAATGTTAAACCAAGTCGGTTATATTTTAATCAGTAGTACCGGGGGGTTGTCCACAGAACTAGATTTCCACCGACTTGCATAGGCATTACTTTTTTTTTTTAATACATAGAATGACTTGCCCATCGCACACAACGCTAAAGTAAATACTCATACATATGTACTGCTTAAACTCGCTCTAGCTGTATGTCATTAGGGCTAGCGTATGTTTCATTAGGATTATTTTAAACAGTTGATGATTATTTTTATGTCAAGAGTAGCCACGCGATGGCCAGCGTCTCATTGAGCGAGTTTAAGCAATAGGTACATTATTTATGAGTAAAGCGTTGTGTGCGATGGCCAAGTCGTTCTATGTATTTAAAAAAAAAAAGTAATGCCTATGCAGGTCGGTGGAAATCTAGTTCTGAGGACAACCCCCCGGTACTACTGATTAAAATATAACCGACTTGGTTTAACATTACATATCAAAACTTTTTTGTTGTAGAAGAACTGTGCTGCGAGACTTGCACCTTTTTACATGTAATGTTTTTGATAGGATCTCATCTCTTTTTGTAGGCTGTCCTTCTTTTTTTCTTTTCAGGTACGACTTCTTGTACGTCAGCTACCATTTTCCTCGAAGCCCACTCTCTGTCTTTATGGGTTTTTCTCCGAGGTTTGGACGTGACAATTTCTGACAAGTCTGGACGGTAAATGCTTCTAGGTCTATTGTATTCTGAAATTGCAGATTCTTGAGCTTTGATGCTATTAAAATCGACATTGATTAGATGTTAACCGCCTAAACTTGACACTCTCGAGAGTGCCACGTATGCTTGCCCGCATGTAAATACCGTGGAACCGATATCCATCAGTGCGCTATTTAGACTTAGACCCTGACTTTTATGTATGGTAATTGCATAAGCTAGCAATATGGGAAACTGTTCGCGATGGACATAAGCTTTATTGATAATTTCAAATTTAGTTTTGACAGGACCAAGGTCGTAATTAAAAACGTTCGTTATTAAATTTAATATGTATTTGAAGTGAAAACTTCTTTAGCGGCGCTGAGCACTTTTGTACTGGGGAAAAATGTATAAACTCGCGATAAATTCTATGACCAGGTTAGTTGACCCCTCCTAGTATCGTGATTGCTATGTTACGAGGGGTCCCCAGCTGGTCTTCTTAGAAAGCCAAGGTTCTAACTGTTCGAAGACAATCCTAAGATTTTCCATAAAGATCATATTTCAAATAAATTCTCATGGAAAGTAGCTCTTATTGTCCCTAAAAAAGCGTTTCCAAAGTCCAATATCGGACAGCCAGACTGACCGATTTCCGTAAAGATCATATTTCAAATAAATTCTCATGGAAAGTAGTTCTTATTGTCCCTAAATACGGTGACAGTTCCCTTCAAAATACGAGTGATGGATAAAATACCAAGGGCCTGACACGCTTTGTAAGAGAAAGATAGCCTTATTGCGATTCCTATGAGAGGAAGTAGAAAATAGTGCGATGTTTTGTCCTTATCACCGACCGAAAAAAATTTCACGGTCGGGTAAAGGCATAATCTTTCATGAAGTGTCAAGAAGATTGCAAAACAAATTGGCAATATTTGGTAGTGCATTTTATAAATGGAGAATTAATGATAAGTTTGGTTTAAATGAATAATAATTTACCAATTATCAGATCCGTAGTGTTTGGGTGTTCAGTGCAAACATGGTGGGGTGTTCAGTGTTGGGCTGTAAAAGCAAACTCGACCGAAAAAAGGCGGATGTTACATTCCATGTGTAAGTACATTTTCTTTGCATTTTGGACCCGTGTTTATTTCTAAAATCTTACCGGAACCAAGTTACTGAGCTAAATCATTAGTTATATTATGAGACACTTGATGAAATAGGAAAAATATGTAAATTAATTCAAAAATAACCTCCAAACATTTCACATACAAACCGGTCAAATCGCGTAGTATATAATAAATCTACCATAGAAGCCAGCTTAGAATTGATGTCCCATCATTCAGTCGGTTTATAATTGGATTTCGGGATACCAACAAATAATAAAAAAATCCCCTGAAGATTACCCCACGTGTCGGGAAATTCAAGTAATTTGATTTTTTCAGTTTTTCAACAGAGGATGAATTCCGAAAAAAATGGATTTGAGGACTGAGGGAACAGGAAAAGAGAGTTTATTCTTCTTTAAATCGTCTTATTGACAGCTAAGTTAGCATTTAGACATCGGCTTTCAGTACGTCAAAAATTTCTTAACGCATTCACTGCCACGCTCTTTTCCTGGACATTCGGCAGGTGCCGCACTTTGCTGTGTGCCCCAAAGGCACATGTGAGTTCAACCGACTATTCTAAGTCTAAGGCACTAAGGCACAGGGCGAAAGTCACTAAATATTATGAACGCGTTTGTGCGTTCAAGGCACTGGGTGAAAGAAACGGAAACGCACAGGGCCGTCTTTAACCAATTTAAGGCCCTGGGCACATTAGGGTAATGGGGCCCCTATGACCTTGTAGGGACACAAGTTGCTTACTAGGCATTCTCGGCCGGGATACTAGTAAGCAACGCGAGCGCCGCCGCGGCTAGTCCTTCGCCCGACACAGTACCGAGCACTAGTCCTTTAAATACAAAGTTAATTATTTTCGGAGTTTAATTTCCCGGACACCCGGTAGCCTTCAGACCCGCCTAGCTCACCTCGCCACATAAAAAAAAGGGGAGGACTACTGTAGGGACACAAGTTGCTTACTAGGCATTCTCGGCCGGGATACTAGTAAGCAACGCGAGCGCCGCCGCAGCCAGTCCTTAGCCCGCCACTGTACCGAGCACTCGCTTTGAATAAAGTATTTAGATTACGCGCTAACTTTTACTCCACGGTCACCACCACCCCGCCCTTGGGAAGTTATGGTTACAAGCCGTACAACCTTGATAGAGCACGATTCTGTTAGAATAGACAAAGAAAGTAAACGAGTCACATTAAATGAATAGATAATAATAATATAATATTTCCTAAAAAATAAAACTAATCTTCAAAATACACCAAACAGCTTAATTAAATTTTCTTAAATAAACGCCTAATTCTAACCAGTCATATATATATTTTTTTATTGAAAATGAGGCCGACGGTGATGCGAGCTCACCCAGAAGATTCACTCGTACCTTTTTTTTTTTTTTTTTAATTTATTTATATTAAAAGATAAAAAAACAATACAACATTAATTAAGACGCGCACAGAAACCTGTTTAAGGTTTATGCGTGACGCGAATGTATCGCACCGCTCACAACAACAGTATAGTATAGGTATAGTAGAAATTACTTAAAATGTCCGACATTTTATAAAACTTGTCGTTGGACTTTGAATCTTCACGCTTGGACAGTAAAGTCGCTTTTTGAACGGCCTAACTTGATACAACTCGGACAGTTCAAATAATTTTAAGTATAATAACATAATCCTAATCTAAGTAATTACAGTAGGCATGCAGGTATTTTAGTTACACTCCAGCAACTACACATCGCTGCATGTTCCCGTTAGATAATAACTTTTTAAAGCAATCTTGCAAGACTTTTTGTCTGCAAGGACACGTGTGTGTATATCTTCTGGTATTTTATTTAGAAGGTTAGGTAGCATGTACTCCCACGTCCTCTTGCCGTATACATTTATATAGTTAGGTAGAATATATCTAGGTTGGTAATCTAAGTTACGAAGTTGCTTATGCCTATACCGAGGTTTTAACAATTTTATTTTATCGTAGTTTTCTAGAACAGTTGACATATCAAATTTGTCAAAAACTGACATTACTTTGCAGTATTTTAATATACCGGCCTCATCCTTAAGTTTATTTTTCATGTATGTAGGTATAATAGTTTTGAGTATGCTCAATTGTAATTTGTAGATGCAGCTCATGTTGGTTTTATATGTACGTCCATAACTACTTAAGCCGTAGCTTATTATTGAGTCGGCTAGTGATAAATATAGCAATCTTAAAATATTATACGGTATTTTATACTTTAGTATATTTATTTTAGCGCGTAATGATCTCAACTTGTTACATATATAATCAACATGAGGCCTCCAGTGTAGACTTTTATCGATTACGAGGCCCAGGTAGGTATGGCGGTCCACCAGCTCGAGCGGTTCGCACGCGCACTGCGCGGGCTGGCCGCGGCCGTGCAAGCAAGTGTGCGTATGGGCTACAATTATAGGGCTATCTGTTTTTATATAAGGGGACCGTATATGCAGAATTTTTGTTTTATTAGCGTTAATAACCAAACCTACATCGTGCGCCCATTTACATAGAATATCAAAATTACATTGCATTATCGCCTGAGCCTCGTTTACATTTTTACCATATGTGACTAAGCAAGTATCGTCTGCAAATTGAAATACGGAGCCCCGCGTGAAGAGGTTACACATTTCGTTCACGTATATTAGGTATTCGGTTGGGCCCAAAATTGAGCCCTGGGCTGTTCCTCGTAGTGTAGGGATAGGGTCACTATCAAGGCGTATTAACTACGCTAAGATGTGTGGGGTGCGTCGAATTTGCCTATGTGTGAGTTGGAATAATTTATTGCTGCCATTAATAAAAAACATATTTATTCTAGATCAATTTTATTGCGCAATATTATTGTACAATATTATGGCGCAATATTATTGTGCAATATTATTCAGAGCTGTCATGCCTGGTGTCATTAATTTCAAACTGACATGACATCTTGTTCAAATTTTCTTTGCGTTTACTTAATTTTGGTTCTCGTCGCCATTTTGGCGAGAGTCACACCATTTATTTTTGATAAATAGTATTATTCAATATTGCGTTTATCCACTGAAAATCAATTGACTTCTGTTTCATTGGCTTCCGTTTGTAGTGGTTTTTTTCGTTGTCTGAATGTGATATATTCAGGGCACCGTTTTGGGTAGGCTGAAAAACAACCATGTCCACATATATGCTTCCAGAAAGACTGCCGATGTTATATGTGGAGCAAAACCTGCTCAAGAAGAAACAACTCGACTACGTTTCCCTAAACCGGAAACGACAATTATTTTAAGGTAAGAAAACTTTTCACTTTTAATTCGGCTACAACTTGTAGACTACAACTATCTAAAGCCGGGTCCCTCCCTACTGTCCCTAGTCCCTACAATAGCGAGCTGTAACTGTAGTGTAGCCGATTAGTACATTCCAGTACAACGGTAGTAATAAAGTAGGCCACCGATCGCATATTTATTGCTCTTGCTTTCGGCTTGGTCACCAAGTACCTGCGATGCCTAGTCTCTGGCGGATTGTATTGTAATCAGACATGAGACTGGCGGCTCCAAATATTCAAGTTTGTTTGATGCATAAACTACCTACCGAACTAATTACTTTAATTTTTTTTTAGTTTTACAACTTACACGCCAGGGAAGTCGTAAATAGAAGCTAAGTAGTATATACAAATTGACGTAATATAGGATTAATAAATATGTATTTTCCTTTTTTGTAGGGTGACGGCTTGGGCCGTACGTCGTGGGCCTTATCAAGATTGGTCTTCTTAGAAATCTCTGTTTTCTCTCCACGAAAATAGTAAATATTTATTATGGCCAGCATTTTGAAGATTCCTGCTACACTGCTATAGCAGAAAACGCCTCAGCATTAATGCAGTTCCAGGAAAAAAGAATATGTCATTAGAACCATGCATTCACCGAGATCCTTTTACCTGGCAATTGTAATAGGTAGGTACAGGTAATAGTAGCTACATAAAATAACTTATCGCAACATCTCTTCTAACATATAAATAAATAAATAAAATAAATAAATAAATATTAGTGGACAATCTTACACAAATCAACTTAGTCCCAAACTAAGCAAAGCTTGTACTATGGGTACTAAGCGACGATATACATACTTATATAGATAAATAAATACTTAAATACATAGAAAACATCCAAGACCCAAGAACAAATATTTGTGCTCATCACACAAATAAATGCCCCGGCCGGGATTCGAACCCGGGACCTCCAGCTTCGTAGGCAGGGTCACTATCAACTAAGCTAAAGCGGTCGTCACATACTTGTACATATATATAAAAAATTATACATAAAGGAAAACATCGTGAAAAACCGGCCTAATCAATATTGGGGGAGAATCTTGCACAAGTTGAACTAGCCCTCTAACTGAATAAGGCTTGTGTTATGAGTACTAGGCGGCAATATATTTACCTAATTGATACAAATACTTAAATACATAGAAAACATTCAAGACTCAGAAACAAATATTCATGCTCATCACACAAATAAATGCCCTGACCGGATTCGAGCCCAAGGAAATAGGCAGGGTCTCTATTACCCACTAGAAGAAGTAGAAGAAACATTTATTTACTGCACAAAAGACACACAGATACAAAAAATAATAGACGTACAAAACTCAGAACATATAAAATAATGTGTGTCTTCGCGGCAGCAAATCGGTTGCACTAGGCTAAACTGGTCCTATATCTAGTACTTAGTGTACTTACCCAGTCTAATAATGCCGTTAAAATCAGTGTCGTAAAATTAGTGCCTACACTATATCTTAATATTAGGTGTCAAAGCAGCCCTAGGGTTCTGAGGGCGTAACCGCGAACACACTAGAAGGATGATTTTATTTATTTATCGTATTGCATTTCGAACCGTGAGATCTTCGAGAAGACAGTACGGTTGCCAGTTTTTGTTGCACTTTTAGAACCACCCAGGGGTCACGTGTAGGGTAGCGGTGGGTACTTTCCCTACGGACGTGGTGCAACTTCGACCCCCCTTTGTAAGTGAGCGGGCAACTTGACTGTTAGAAGTTTTCAAGCCGCCCGAAGGCCTCCAACTTGGCTTAACGACTGCTGCCATAGACAGCAGGGGTCAACGGCTTATGGTGCCTTCCAATCCAAAGCACGGGAGCGCTCAGTTAGTAACCACTCAAAGCGGTCACCCATCCATGTACTGACCGCGGCCCACGTTGCTTAACTTTGCATAACGCTTGCGGCACGCAGGCGCCGCTGGGCCACGAGCGCTCCATCCAGAAGGATGATGAACATCTATAACGTTTCAGGATAATTGTCAACGGGATCCGGCCGGAGCTGGGTGTTCGACAGGTATTCCGGCGGCAAGAACAGTAACTTCGCCACCTGGAAATGCCGCGGAACCAGCCTCGCTTCCACTATTTATGTATGTTTTGCTGCTTATATTATTTTATACCCACATCATGTATCTGAATCATGACCAGAAATGATTCTCCATTCAAAATGACCTATTAGTACTAGTATTATTACTTATTCTGTGCTATTGGTTTGTATTTTGAAATAAATCATAGCCTATATCGTATTCTGATATCCAAGTTACAATACTGGAAAGTTTCATAGAAATCCGTTCAGTAGTTTTTGAGATTAAGTGGAACGTATAGGTATCCATCCATCCATCGCACAAACCTTCACGTTAATAATTAAGATTTGTAACAATATAATTCCATTTATTGGATCTCGATTTGACGATCATTGTCCACATAGTCGTTTCTTCGAACGGTCTAATAGCGAAGACTTTCGAGTCTCGACCAACATCTCTTACTAAAGAGACTCACGACGATGGCTGGGTCAATCGGATAATCTGTGGGCAAGGGACACACAGGTTGTGGTTGGCGAAGGTGGGAAAACAAGATCGGATCCATTGGGGGCACAAATGGGCGTTGCGCAAGGGTCATCAGTCTCAAACTTGCTTTTCTCGTTACTCCTAAATGACCTACCAGACGCTATAAAAGCCGGCGAGGTTCTGATGTACGCTGACGACGTCGCTGCGATTATAACCGCTCCGACTGTAGATGGCGTCGAGAAGGCGTTGAACGAGACAGCAGCGCAGCTTGCCCAGTGGTTCAACATCAATGGCTTGGCTCTCAATCTCAAAAAGACACATTACATTCATTTTAATTTATCAGGTCGTCACATGGCACCGCTTGCTGTTCAAATCCACGGAGCAGTACTAAATCAGACCACCAGCACAACCTTCTTGGGATTTGAGATTGACGCGGGACTGAAATGGGACCGGCATGTTGACAAACTTTGCGGCAAAGTAGCTAGTGCTTGCTTTGCCCTAAGCCGAGTTGTAAAAACTGTAACTCCAGACGTCGCACGTACTTGCTATTTCGCTACTGTCCACTCACTAATACAGTACGGAGTGGATCTCTGGGGACGCTGTGCCGAGTGGGAGAGAGTCTTCCGGCTCCAGAAACGGGCCATAAGAACCATCGCACGAGTGCCGCTAGATACTCCGGCGAAGGAACTTTTTATAAAACTGGGCATCCTAACTTTACCAGCATTGCTAATTATGCAAGTGGCTGTGTACGTGCGTGAACACCTTACGTCCTTTAAAACAAATGCCATGGTACACGAGTACAAAACGCGAAATGCCGACAAACTTATAGGTATAAGCCGCAAGTTGAGCAAGTCGTCCAAGCTTACACATGTTATGGGCCCCACGGTATACAACAAATTACCAAAGGTTGTAACTGAAGCCCCAAGCTTGCATAGTTTTAAAAGACGTTTAAAAAACTGGCTTATTGAGCGCCCGTTCTATAAGTACGATGAGTACATAATGTACAAGGAATTAGGTTAATCTAATTGTTTACGATTTGTGTTTTTTACGACTTTCACTATTTATATAATTATTTCTTTCCCTACAAGGGACATACTAATTGTATTTTTGTCTATACTATATATTGTGATTATTTCTATTGTTTTTGACCTGTAAATTTATTTTATCAAATAAATGACTATGACTATGACTATGACTACTCTAAGAGGTTACGCTCCAGTGAGATTGGTTGAGCGGTTTCAACCGAATCTGAGGTGTGTTAGTGGAATCGAGCTACTGGGAGTTTTGTCGCTAGTTCTGTAAACCTAGCCTAGCTGAGAAGAGTCCAGCAAGAAACTCAGCTAGGCCCGACCCATGTCGGACTGACTCTACCCGGTATGCGGCGGTATCTTTCACTTTTGATTATTTGAAATTAAATTCATTATCCGGAAACGTTCATAGGCTACAGCAGTATAGATAAAATAAAGTGTAACACATACACATATCTGTAGGCAAAGCAGTAGCAAAGAGGTACTTAGGTGACCACGCCATTATTCGGAATTATAGGTACAATTAAAAACAGTATAAAAGTATGATGTCGTATACAGTCTACAGCCGTCCACAGAATTATACCTTAAACGCGCACTAGATTGAGTGAATGAAGATTGCGCTAGTCCTTGCAGTCTTTGTCATTTAGCGGCAACGTTCGGATCTCGCGCAGGAGCAGGGCTTGTTCGATTATCAATAACCGGTTTCATTCTTCGTCAGTAGCCGTTGCGCTCGCACGCTCGCTTAGCTCACTTGTACCTACTTACCGCCGTTATTATTGTTACGCGTAAAATTCTAGTTATTACCATTTTATCCATATTGTCTGCTATACAAATTATAGTTGGCAATGGCAACAAACAAATATTCCATAATAAGTAATAGTAATAATGGGTTTTATTACACCGCTAGAATAGGAAAGCGTTATTGAGTTTAAGTTGGTTTTAGAATTAACGCCGCTCCACTACGAGCAGGAAGGAGTAACACAGTAAACTCAGTCATAATATAGTTTAGGAAGCGTAGTTCTAGTACCAGAACATTAAGGTTCATAAAAATATTACGAATTATACTTGGTTCGGGCATGTCGCAGTTAAAGGGATTAACTTCAGTATGAACGGGTTAAGTTCGTTTATCATCATCATCATCATATTTTTAGCATTGTACCGCTACAGTTGCGTTCTGAAGTTATTTATGGCCTGACATTAAATTCTAATAAATAAAATCCTGCCTTGCAGTGATTGAAATAAGGCTTACTATTGTTCCTAAAATAATTATATAATTATTAGTTTAGTAGTAGAGTGCAACATTCTTTTAAGTGTTTACTACCTATTATATCATGGTCGCCTAGTACTTTTATCGAAGATTGAAAGCTATCTTTAGGGGTTCCGTACCCGAAGGGTCCGAGCGGAACCATGTTGTTGGCGCTCATGTGTCTGTCCGTCCGTATGTCTGTCTGTCCGTCTGTCTGTCCGTCTGTCCGTCCGTTCGTCCGTCTGTACTATTCGTTCAACACTTCATAGGAAAACGGCAATTAAGTATTATAATTGTAGTGAAAAACAAGCGGAGAAGAGGTATTTAAAGGGTGTATAAAGGCACGGAGGTGGCGGCGGGCCCGCACACGCGCCGCACCTGAACCGCGTCCGACGCTCGTGCGCCGGCGCTCCTCAATCAGCTCGTGCTAAGGCGAAATGCCGACGTGTATGCAGATAGTTGGAGTACCCTACTCTCTAAAATAAGTCATTTGTGCAACACATATTGTTAGTTCATTGATTAGGTGTATGGTTTCTTTAATCTGTTACTATTAGCTTATTGTATTCTATTGTAACATTGTATATTGTATATCTTATACCTAAAATCATTACAGTTGAACAAATTGCTCCGAAGCAATTCCTTCAAAAAGCTACTTTACTGTTCAAGCAATAGGGTTCAAAATCCAATAACATTCTAATACAAGAATACTAGTAAGAATTTCAACCATAACATTGTAGGCGTTTTGGTACCTTACTGTAAGGCTATAAATGTATGTATGTAAGCACTTTATTGCACACAATAATAAATAAATAAAATGAATAGCGGATAGCATAGGCATTAGGCTTTAGTAAAGTTCAATCATAAAGGGATAGATTTAAGTTATCATTAGGATAGATTCATTTGATTGATCTAGTCGGTATTTTGTCAATTAGGGTACAATTCAGGAATTCTACTACAAAGTGGGGCGCCTACATTAAAGCTCTTAGCAATGTGCACATTCGTTGAGCACTGACTTGTAACTAGACAGGGTTCATTATTCATTTAGCGTTAATGATGACATTGGTTGAGTAAACCTATGTTTAGGAAATGATAAGTTATTTCATAAACTTAGTATAAATGAGACTAAAAATAGCTCAAAGGACATTAGTCCGTATACGGCGAAGTTATATTTACTCCTATTTCATTGATAATGTAATAATATGAACAGTTAAAACCTTATTTGAGATTAGAATTATTAAGTAAATAAAACTTGGGGGCGTGAATATTAAATAAATAAATGAATAAATAGTAGATAGAATTTGGGGGCGTGGATAATAAAAGGTTTGTCGTACAATTTCTTAGTCATGCAATTCGTCATGATTTCGTCCGTCTGTACCTTTCCATTCAGTAAAGTTGTACAATTCATCATGATATGTTAACTACTTCATAAAACGGCGAATAGGCAATAGATATGATGATTATAGTGAACATCAAGCGATAAACAGGCATTTCATGTACGGGTTTCCAATATTTTAGTTTGCACTAGACGTTTACGACAGTAACGTAGTTAATAAAGAGTTCATGATCAAGGTACCTAGTTTACTTAGAATAGGATAGAAAGCCCTCATATCAGGTTTAAGAACATTCATTCTCAAAAGAAGATATTTACATCTCCCCTTATATGAGAAATACATATTTATAATTATCTATCGTTAAATGAACTTAGTCTAGACCGCTAAATGCACACCTAGTGTCATAAAGATGTAAGATGTATGGGAATACGCCAATCGAAATAGAAGAATTTTAAACAAACATGTTTACCGTATGTTTACATCATGGCGTGCGCCCCGTGAGAGGGTAGATTTCGATTGCGCCGAGCTGCGGCACGACCGGCGAGCATTAGCAGTAGGTTATTATCTAATTATAAACAAATAACTTATACGCTTATTACATTGTATTTGTTGGCGGTTAGACGAACGTGTACATATGGCCAATATTCAAAACAATTTGGTACAGTAGGTACAGTGAGTAAGTGTCGGTTTAAACTGTGTGATGTTGAAAGTTGAAATACTTAACTATATTATTGTTTTATCACTATCATTACATATTATTAGACAAAGACCCGGGTCACATCTGTGGGCCTGCTTGTATGTATATTTGTCATAATCCAATTAACTTCTTAGCATATTTTAATAGAATTAATGGCACAAAGATGTTTACATCAGTATTATTAAGTATGTATTTTATATTTTAGTAATTACGTGTAATATCAGCCTTTTCTTAAAAAAAAAAAAAAATCAAATCATTTCTAACAGTCATATAAACATCATTGCAGTTTCGAAAAAAAAAAAACAAATATCACATGAGATTGCGTCATTAGATTTGCATATATTGATTTAAGGTATTTTTCGTTCTTTAATTTATACAAGATATTGAAATTAGTGTCCTCTAGCGGTGATTAGGAATATTTGATTCAAAGATCAAATATTACAGTAAGTTTAGTTAGTAAGAGGTACGGCTATTTTTCAATAGATGGCGTAAGTTATGCGAACTTTCTAGCTTTCGCCGGCGACTTCGTCTGCGAAAAACTTCTATTCTCTAATTCGTCCCTTTGAGGAATTAATTCCGGAATCGATCGGCGCGAGCGAAAAAAAAATATATGTGAATGATTAAAGGCGGACTTTGTTTAAAAAAAAAAAAATTATAATATAGTTAACAAGTATGGGCAGTTTAGTATGATTGGCATGAAAAGCTGGGGGCGTGCAGCGCGCCATGTACGTATAAAGGTTGTGATAGACGGGCGAATAAATCAAGTGGGAGGTGTTTCGTCGGTTATACTCATCGATATAGTACCTTATCTACGAGAAATTAAAAGCTTTCGGCCATTTAACAACATTTGGGATTAGATGTGGATCATGTGTCGGCCATTGCCGTAAACCACGAGTCGAGATTTTAAGTAGTTTATGGGTGCGGATGACTTATGGCGATTTGTAATTATGAATGTTTAATTTGGTACAAGCGTGCAATGTTATTAGTGAATAGATTTTTAAATCTATCTACATTTTTACAACACGTGAGCGAAGTTCTCGAATGGGTCAGCAACATCAAGTTTCTATTATTGACTTACTTGCGAGTGTTAATCTCGTATTGTCCGATCTGCGGTTTTAAAGATTGTGGTATGTTTCCTGCTTAAGAGTAACATTAAATGGATTATGGTTGAACTCAATCAAATAGGAAATGGGTTTAATTCACTATTAATAATCGTATAGTCAAATTATTATTTTGATAAAAAGGTAAAATCTTTAATTTCCCACCTTTATGGGAATTCTACTATGAAAAAAAAATAAGTAGAATGGTTGAGCTCAAACTATAACGCCTACATTATTAGTCTTAGCAATATGCACGTCTGTTGTTGTTAGAATAATCATTCATCACTAGGCGAACTACATTTGTTACTTTGCTTGGGGTAAGGTTGTGTTTGGAGATTAATAAGTTGATTAAGGGATTTAGTGAAAGCGATAATAGCATATATAAAAAAAAAAAAAAAAAAAACATAGTCTAGGGACATTCACCTACATTGGGCATTTTCAGGGTAATAAATGAAATCTTACTTAGCTTAATATGTAAATAATAATTAATGGCGGGGTAGTCGAATAGTGTATAAAATTTGGGATGCGGTAAATAAAATGTTCTATTTATTTTTAGGTACTCAAAATGAGTAGACCTGTAAGAACTAGAAAAATGACGGAGAAGTTGAGGGAAGCAACTCGGCGGGTGATGCGGGACATGACCCCTAGGGACGCGCGGGAAAGTGTTACGCCAGTAACTAGGGAAGCTGTAACTAGATCGGTACCGCGGACACAGCAAAATGCTACGCCGGTTACTGGGGAAGTTATTACAAGAGCAGCAATGCGGCCACAGCGGAAAGTAACGAAGAGATCTGGACCTGTACGGGGATTATTCTTTCATTTATTGAAAAGAACCGAACGGAGATTAGCTGAAGGATTAGGTCAAATACGTGAAGAATTGCAAACAGCTATCAGCTCAACGCAGGAAGACATCCCAGTAGTGCAATCAAATCATAATGAGGCAGGGGGCGAGATTACTCAACAGCAAGAAAGGAATACATTTACCGTGCAACAGGGAAATCTCATGCCATCTGTAGCGCAAACCAATACGGCGGGGGAACCAATGTCGACCACAGTACAAACAAGTACAGCGGGAGATACCGTGCCCGTAGTACAACAGGGAGCAGGGGCAGAGACTACATTGCATCGTGGACTATCTATGGAAGAAAGAAGAAATGTTATATACAACGTCAAAAATGTGAACTACGAGCGACCCAAGTTCGGGAAAACCTCAACACATCCAGTCACGTTTCTAGAAGATTTGGAAGTATATCTACGCAAAGTGGACATTGAGGGACGAGAACTAGATACTGTGATAGAATGTCTGGAGGGTAGCGCCCGTGATTGGGCGAGGATATATAAAGATCGTTGGAATAATGTGGCTGATTTCAAGCGTGATTTTATGAAGTTTCATTGGGGGGACTTTGAACAGAATGAAATTCGAAGAAATATAGTCTATGGACAATGGGATAGAACGACAGAGCCCTCTATGCACAACTATTTCATAAAAATAGTGGGACAAGCGAAAATGTTAAATTACTCAGTGCCAGAACAACAGCTCGTAACAGATATCATGAGACATTTTCCGCGATACATGCAGCAAGCTGTTGTTTCAGTCAAGTTAACTACGATTTTAGAGGCTGCTGAATTTTTACGATCCATGGATGAAGTAAATAAGCAGGAGCCGCGAACGGATACAAGAACAAGCGGAACAACATCGAAACCTGTGGAGAAAAAACGAAATAACCAACAGTACCAAAACTGGAGACGTCCGGAGGGAAACGTCACGGCTATGCAATGTATAGATATAAATGATTCGGAAAACTAATGGAAGCTGATGTAAACGTGCCCGGGTCAGCTTTCTCAGTAGGGGTCAAAACTTTAGGTATGATGAGTAAAATGGGATGGATACCAGGACAATTGTTAGGGATGAATGGTAGGGGATTACGAGCGCCCATAGAACCAAGTCACAATTATAGTAGACAGGGTGAGGGGTTAGGATACAATCGAACTATAAGTGGGGGGGAAATAGAACTTAGCCATTTAGCCGATGTTCTAAAATATAAATCAGAACAAATAGAATTAAAAGGGGATGGACACATCATCACTTCAGTTTTTGATGAAGAAGAAATTGTGTCACCAATGCCGGATCAATATAAGTCGGAAATTAAAATCGGAGTGAATGATTACGATATAATTGCATTGATCGATACCGGTAGTGACATTACGTGTTTGTCGTTGGAGTTGTGGGAAGTATTACGGGCGAGACATCCAAATATACCGATGATGCCGGTCAAGCCATTTCAGATCAGATCTGCGTCCGGGCATAAAAGTAAGGAAATAACGTTTATGGTTATGTTGCCTGTTAGAATCCAGGATGTCACTGTGGATATAGGGTTTTTGGTGATACCAGGACTAAGTTTTCCTTTAATACTGGGTCTGGATTGGTTGAGAACAAGCGAAGTCACAATAAAACTGGAAAAGGAACAATCGGGGTTGTGTTTCACGCATGATAATAAAAAAATATGGGCCCCTTTTCTCAGACTGATAGATATGTTAGATTTTTTTGAACAAGAAAAACAAGGGGATACGGGAGATATACATAAATTAGTAACATGTAAAACAATAGCTACTGGGGTTGCGTTAAAACAAACGGAGCAGGAAGCGTTAGAAAATCTGTTGAGGAATTACGGGCAGTTGTTCGATTCTAAGTTAGGTAGGGCAAATTGCTCTCTCTTTAAAGAAATCAACATTTTAACTGTAGCGTCCCAGTACATCTATGAGAATATTGTTTATGTCCTTAAGAACATAGACTCCTTCTGTAAAAATTCTGATATACATAATTTTAATACTAGAAATAAAAATAAAATTGCCACTAAAAAATTTCGTGTCCGTAAAGTATACAAATCTTTTGTAGGTCAATGTGTCCGTTTTTATAATAAGTTACCTGATGAAGTTTTGAATTTACCTTTTCCAGCTCTTAAAAAGTACTTGAAAAAATCATTGATGTCGAAGGCTTATTACAAGGTTGAGGACTATCTAACAGACAGAAAAGCATGGCCCAAACCAGATACTTAAATAGAGTAAAGATTCATATATTGTGTATTTTTTAATTTTATCTAGTTGACGCAGTTCTTGCAAGAAAACATATCAAAAGATTTATAACTAAATTTATAGTCTAAAGGATTCAATTTTTTTTTTCCTAAATAGAATTTGATAATGCTAAGGTATACAGTTTCGAAATGTTTTCTTGCAGAATTACACACTGTCATAACTGGTTTTTTTTCCTCATTTTATTCTTTGTTTTTGTGTTGCTTTATATAGATACTTAGATTTCTTGATCTTAAGTAGGTTAAGTATTATCATTTATCATTGTAATAAGCATATTTTTGTGAGAAAATGGCTGACTGTCGAGTTTCTTTCGGCGTTTCTTCTCGGCAGTGGCCTCTGTGAAACGCTAGTAGGGTTTGACTTGTAAAAGTGCCATTGCGGCCTACTTACAGAATAAAGTTCATTTTATTCATTTTATTTTTATTTTGCTATCAACACGTTATCAATATGGAAAAACACTCGCCGGTCGTAAAGAGAACATACCCTGTACCTTACGCGTATCGGGATAAAGTAGAACAAAAA
This sequence comes from Cenopis cana, assembly GCA_951800055.1. Classification (NCBI taxonomy): domain Eukaryota; kingdom Metazoa; phylum Arthropoda; class Insecta; order Lepidoptera; family Tortricidae; genus Cenopis; species Cenopis cana. The sequence goes on along the minus strand of CATOHG010000010.1, from coordinate 763,801 downwards.
CTAAGGGAATTAGAGGATCAAGGTATAATAAGTCGTTCGCAAACTGAGTATTGTAGTCCACTGACTTTTACTTTAAAACGAGATGGAACGATTAGGGTATTGCTAGATGCTAGGGAGATTAATAAATTTATGATCGCCGAAACAGAAAAACCAGCGTTACAGTTAGATGTACTAAATTCCTTTCATGGGGCCAATTACATTAGCGTCATTGATTTAAATAATGCCTATTTTCAAATACCGATATCGGAGGAGAGCAAGAGATATACGGGGTTTAGCTTTAACGGAAAATCGTATGTTTACAATGTGTTACCACAGGGACTTAAAACGTCAGTAGGAAGTTTTAGTAGGGCCATGGACCAAATATTGGGGCATGATGTACGGGATTTTTGCGTGAATTACCTAGACGATTTGGCTATCATTACTACCGGGACTCTAAACCAACACCTCGAACACATAGGTATAGTGTTAGGGAAATTGGCTAAGGCGGGGTTAACATGCAATCTAGATAAATGCAAGTTTATGTGTAAGGAAGTGAGTATGCTCGGTTATATAATATCTACTGAGGGTATTAGAACTGACCTGGATAAAATTAAATCCATACAAAATTATCCAGCGCCAAAGAAAATAAAGCAGTTGCGAGCTTTTTTAGGGCTTTGTAATTTTTACAGGAGGTTTATACCAGAGTATAGCCAACTTACACGGCCGTTAAATGAATTATTAAAGAAAAATGTTGTATGGAAATGGGAAGAGCCGGAACGACAGGCGTTTGAAAATATCAAAGAGAATTTCATTCGGGTGATAGAACTACATCACCCTGATTTTAGTAAACCCTATTATTTGCAGACTGATAGCTCAGGGATAGGATTAGCCGGTGTATTATATCAATTAGATGAGGAAGGGCAAATGAAAATACTAGGGTTCCACAGTAGATCGCTAAGAGGGCCTCAATTAAACTACACGGTTAGCGAAAAGGAGTTCTATGCTGTAATTTCCTGTCTGGAAAAATTCAAAACTTATTTAAGAGGGTCGAGAGTTGTTATACAAACGGATCATAAAGCGTTGTTGTTTGTAAAGAATTGGAAGTTGTATCATGCTCGAGTTGTAAGATGGGTTAATTACCTAAAGCGGTTTCAATATGAGGTCCAACACATTAAAGGCAGGGAAAATATCGGCGCGGATGTACTTTCAAGGTACCCACCCGAAAGTGAATTGTTGCAGGAATATAAGGTGAGGTTGCCTGAAATATTATATATGGAAACTGGGGTTAATAAGGAATTGTTGAATAAATTAAAAAGGATGTCGGAATTGCAACGAAGTGACACTGAAATTTATAATATCATACAACAATTAGGGGATAACGAATTTACGGACAAAATGGGGAGGATAGTACAAAAGTGTTCTATACACAATAACATATTATATTTTACACCCAGCGAGGGGCAGAATAAGGTAGTATACCTACCAAGAGCGATCGTCAAGGATGTAGTTGAACAAGTTCATTTTGAAATGGGACACCAGGGGGCATATAAGGTAATAAAATATATTAGGGATAGGTTTTATTGGAGGGGAATGACTAGGGAAATAAAGGGGTTGGTAAAGTCTTGCCATGTTTGTCAGTTGGCTAAAAGTGACAATAAACGACAGATTGGGCCATGTAGATCTATAGTAACGAATGATATAGGAGATTTAATTATGGCAGATTTATATGGGCCACTACCATCCGGACAATTCGGGATGAATTATATTTTAGTGGTACAGGATTCTTTTAGTAAGTTCGTGAAATTTTATGCACTGAGGAAGGCGACAGCTCGAGCTGTGGTGGGGAAAATGAGGCAATTTTTCAAGATCATACATCCAAAGGCGGTAATGACAGACAATGGTAGCCAATTTATTTCGACATTATGGGAACAATGTATGGAAGAAAATAAAGTTAAAATCATACACACCACTGTATATTGTCCCCGCGGAAACATTTGTGAACGCACAAATAAATGTCTTAATACAATGTTTAGAACATATTGTGAAAAAAAACATCAAAGTTGGGTGAAGATATTGCCAAAATTAGAGATACTCTATAATAATACGTTTCATGAGAGTACTGGACATACTCCATGTGAGATCATGTATGGCCAGCCTACCCAGTTAACCTTTGACCAAGAAATTCAGTATACAGTGCAGAAAAGTATAAATGAGGTGCGGGAAAAGGTAAGGGAAAACCTACGTAAAGCGGCTGAAACTAGACAGGCTGCTTTCAACAGAAGGAATCGACTTATACAATATCAAATAGGTGATTGGGTGAAAATCAGGAAAGTGAACAGATCGGATGCTCAACGTAAAATTACCAAGAAGTTTGAGTTTTTATATGAAGGTCCTTATGTGGTCGCAGCAGTTCCCTATCCAAATGTATATATATTGGTAGAGCCGCATACAAACGTTGTTAGAGGAAAGTATAATGCGTATAACTTATCCAGGTACTACAAGGGGAAAACTGATTAGAAAGCTGGCCCGGGACGTAAAAGTAAAATAGTTCAATACATTTAGTTTTATCTGTGTGCGAGTTTTATGTTGATAAATCTGATTGTGTAAATTAAAAGAGGTGAACTAAAAATGATTGTATATAGGAATTATGTCAATTATAATTATAAAGATGATTGAGACACCTATAGAAAATTGTAGTATTGAAAATGTATATAGATAATTATGAGTAAGTTAGTTATCACATTTTAGGAGAAAGATTGTAAACATAATTTTGTGAAGTGAAAAATTTAAATAAAATAAAAGAAAAAAGAAAAAAAACGGGATTAGGTTAGATTAGGCGACTTCCCCCATCCTTGAGCATTCAGTAGTGAAGTAAGAATGTATGTATGGACAGAATAATGACGGATAAAATTAGTTAGCTAGGGCCAAGCAATTAATGAAAAGGGAATTTGGGGGTTCTTTGTTTTCTTTCCAATAAAGAAATCATTATTCTGTCAAGATTGCCTAGGTATCACTACTGATGCTGTAACGGGTCGCTTATTAAGTCTTGGTAGGGGGATATCCCGAAAATAATAATAATAATAATAATAGATTGATAAATCACGGTATAGAAAAATGTATGCTTACAAAGAATTCAGTATGGGAAGAGCTGGAGGATAGGCATATGGTTTAAGCAAAAACAAAACCTTTTAAGAGGATAACATTAGATTTTATTAAAGGAATCAAAACAAAAATTAATAACAAAAAAAAAAAGAAAACATAACTGATATAATTTGATTTTGATTTCGCGCCAGACTAGAATCTGAAACAAGAATGTAAAATGGAATTAAATGTTCACATAGAAAGGAAGTAATGACAGGGTAACATTGGGATAATTATTATATAAATGGGAAAAAAAAGAGGAAAATAAAAAGATGAGTAGAAATTCTGTGTTTTATTCATATGAGAAATTCATAACGACTAGGGAATCAGGTTACATTAAACGATTAAATTCCGATCTAGGTTGGGTAATATTAAACAAGGGTATGTGTATTTAAGGGCACGTTGATTAATAATTATTTGTTAAAAATCTACTGGCATTGTGGGTGGGCTCACTACCGGTTAAATTACAAAATTTGTTAACTACAAATGACACGATCTGAATAATAGTAAGGTCTTTAAGGGAGAAGAGGACTTTGATTGATATTTATACGTACCAACGATGAATAATGGCTGACATCTTTAACAAAAGTGAGAAATAATTTTATTGTTCCAATATTCTGAAACAATGGAAAAAATATATATGTACAATTCTGAGAGATATTATATTTTGCTATTATAACTGCATCGGCCTGGTGTCGGGTGAACGGATGGACGGATAGATACTGATTTTGGGAATGAAGTCCTGATTTTGATTGTGGGTACGGGAACTATTAAAAGAAAGTTAGGGAAAAGGATTTCCAAAAATGGGTAATAAAAAGATTATTTATAAAATAGAAATGTTACCTTGACAATTCAGCCTCCAAAGCCAGATCCTGAAAAGAAAAAGGAGAGAGAAATAAAAAAATAATAATAATATAATAGTAAAGTGAAGTTAAGTAGGTATGGGATATTTAAATTTAAAAAAAAAAAATCACACCAATAAGGAACTGATGGGAGTCATGGGCCGCGCGGGGTTAGGCGGCACCGGGACAATAGGACCGGAAAAGGCAGGTCGAGGGATCAATGGGCCGGAGATCTGAAAAATTTTGGATAGCTGTGTGAATAGAGTTTTTTTTTGTAAAAGCAATTTGACTGAATAACTGCTAAAACTTACAATCCTTAGAACCGGCCTTGCGTGGGGGTGAGTTAACTAAAGTAGTAAGCAACAGAGGGAAGAATTAGTCAAACGTTGAGGAAAGGGAGAGAGAAGAGAAATAAGATTTGATATCATATTATATAACGATTATATTACGTACCATTAATTCTAGGATGTCGTGGTCTGGCGAAGAACCGCTAGGACCGGGATTGGGGTTCTGAAAAATATATATAATCATGTTGCGGGTTTTTTTTTTTTCCCTCCTCATTAAAAGGGAAAAGTAATCAATTTTATAGGTATAAGAATTACAATTAGGGGAATTTTATTTTATTACCAAAGTCACAATAAAAAAAAAAGGAGACCTACAATTTTATGGTGGAGGATCACTTGAACTGCAAGAAACAACGAGGGCCAGAGTGAAATAAACCATGGCTTTATATGTCGGGCGTCTTGGTTAATAGACGTAAGCCAAATTGTACAGTTTTATACGCTGATGGGAAAGTCAATTCTAATGACAATTGTATTTTGCAGGAATTTTTGTTAAAGGCTGATGGATCATTTAATTTGGTCGACTGTACGCTCAACGAATGTCACATAGTGGGAGTAGATTGAGATTTTACTCATAACCATTAACCTTATAACCGCCCGCACGGCAACACACCGCCACTTTAGAAAATTGTGGCGATCAGAGGGTTGAGAACCAGCTTGGCATTCTGTGTAAGTGTACACAACATAATCGAAAGGAAAGATCATTAGTGGGAAAATAATTTCGTTTACATTCCCTTACATGGTAAGCAAAGAAGAGGAATAATGACATACCAAAATGGGCAGGGCTTCTACCGGAACATCAAGTGAAGGAGGCATATTCTCAGTATCTATCACCCAGTCTAGCAGTTGATTGTACTGTAATTAAGATAGAAATAATAGGGAAAAACGGCCAAGTGCGTGTCGAACCGCGAGACCTTAAAAATTTTAATTTTATCTTCAACATTAACGGACGGACGGACGGAGAGACGAATGGACGGTGGGGTCTCGATAGTGGGGGACTTGTTTTGCCTTTTGGGTGCGGAACCCTAAAAAGGTGATGTTTAGTGTTAGAGGGTGATAAAGATTAATGAATATAAGGTTTTACCTGGGCTGCTGGGGCTACCTCTTGCTCGATGGGAGGGGGAGGCACGGGCACATTTTCTGCCTCGAGGGCCAGAAATTCGTCCACCTAAAAAAAATAAAATATTTTTTTTTTCATAGTATACTTAATTGGTATAGGGAATAGAAGTAGAACAAAAAAGAAGGAAAAGATATAAGGTAACAGTACTCACCAGTGCAAGAATACGGGGTGACACCGGGGGGGATGGGGTAGCCACACGATTAGCTAAATTTCGCCTACGCTAAAGAAAAAAAATAAGGGGTGATAGTTAGGACATCAAAGTAAAGGAGAGTACATGTAAAATAACTAGATATTTGTGTATGCTGAGTGACGATAAGGGAACCTTTGCAGTACCTACATTACCGGCAAGTGAGCGTTAATTTTGGCGGATAATAAAAAAATACCATTAGCATATATTTCATGTAGTAGTTAATTGATTTAGTGAAAAGTGACCGCGAAATTTTCTAGATTCCGCATCGTCTGTATGCCAGGGGTAAAGTGAATTTTTTTTAAAAAATAACCGACATATAGACTAAGTTGCTTTATTGAACATAGTTGGCAGCTAAAAATTTGTCGGAAGCCGAAGTTTTGGTTGAATAATAATATTGAAAGAACTAGGTATAATGAATGTCACTTTGGGCGGCATGTTTCACGACTCCAAAACATATAACGTGTTTATACCATGTCTAACGAAAGTTTAAATTCAAGTAGATAAATGTAGACTTAGATGTATGTAGGACAAACAAGACTCAAAAATAATTACCGGGAGTCGAACTTGTAGTTTTCGACTTTGTGGGCGGGTTAGTTGCAAATTGAACTGAAGCGGTTGTCAAGTTATGAAGATTATAATAAAATGTAAAAATTAACTTACGCGTTCATGGCGTAAACGAGACCTGTAGAGGCGGACCTTGCGCCTGATATCTTCAATCGTGAGATACATAGTGGAGTACCTACGACACTACGCAAAGAGTTCGCGGAGGGCACGGCGTCTCAACACACGATCATCATAGTTGAAGTCAGATGAATCCCATAAAATTGGGTATCTTATAATTAAATCTTCAAATTTCATGATGACGGCGGCACATATGGCGGCAAATTAGTAATTAAAAAAAATATATATATGTATAGATATATAATAAATATTTTTTTTTTTTTTTGACAATGGAAGATCAGTTTCGTCCAACAGCATTAAGGAGTAGATTTTTTTTCTACCTCCCCGGTAGATTAAGGTATAGCAGATGTAATGGAAATAGTTATACTATCTATGGATCATAGATAGATGATGTTGGTAGTAACTAGGGGGAAATATATAGGATTAATGATTTAACTAAAAATGGAAAAGGAGGAAAATAACTAGTATATACCTAGAGAGGGGTGTAATGGGTGAAAATAAATGGTCAAATGTTAGAGCGGGTGAGCATTGTCATGGATATATGAGAAATAAAGGGCATACATTCGCCGCTGGGAGTCGAGCCCGGGTGCGTTGGCTCGGGGGCGCTTAGGGGTTGCCGCGGGGCCATGCGTGTGATGCGTTTGGGCGGCGGGATTTTTTTTTTAATGCCTTTTTAGCAGGCAATTCGTGTAGGCTCGGTGACATTGGGTCTGGGTGGAGCGTTTGTTAATTCCGTCAGCTTACTTCTAATCTATTATAAGGAAGCCTACATTTATGAATAAAGGGAAAAATAAAAACAATAAATTTTCTTTTAACACTGAGCATGATTTAATTTACAGAATGATTCTACATCGGTTAGTTATAATTGCAACAGGGCGAACTGGAAATAGTCTAATCCAGAGGGAGCAGCAATTTAAGGCAGTTATGCGAGTACACTCCAGTAAGGCAGCAAGTTGGGTCACTTCAAGAGTCCGGGTTCGTTATTCTGAAACAATTTAATTGTTTAAATAAGTATGTAAAATTCTCTTTTTCTGGTAATCATAATTTTTGACATGAAACTATATATCATTGTGGAGAATGAAAAATAGCCTTTAAGGTCTATTTGAGCATAAAAATAGTTGGAGGGAGATGAGGTTCAGTAATATGATAATATATAGGTACGGGTTATAAAAAAATTGGATATACAAGGTCTATTGGATTAATACAGTACAAGGAGCGCTAACTTTGAGAGTATTGTAGTTTGCACACAAGTGTAGAGTTGGGAGTTTAGCAAAGAATCATGGCACGTGTCTACAGCAAGGCAATCGGCGTCATCATTCACCAGGCGTCGTGTCAGGGTAAGCTGCGACCGGGGGTGCCTAGAATTTTCGACCTTGGGGGGGTATGACTAGACTGAAACAATGCGATGAAAATTTGAAGGGACTTACTTGTTTTTCTGTTTAAATGACAAAAGGCGAGAAAGTAGAAATTAACTCGGGCTGACCATCCAGGACCGTTTAAGTATATACAGATTAATTGTTGCTCGGAACCTGGGCATCGCGTACTGAAAAAAAAAGGATACATTATTTATTTTCTTATTATTCATTGCAAACATTCATAGCTAGTTGTAGGAATTCACAAATTCTAAACACACAGATAGATAATCAAAACGGGAAAATTTGACTAAGCATAACAACTGAATCATTTAAAATTAGATTGTAGTTTATCAATTTGTGGAAAAACTTGATTGTGCATACAATAAGGAACAAATTGACACGACAGGATTAAAGGCCAATATGGGAATTTAATACTCACTCGTAATAGTTGTCCAGAGGATAGTGCCAAATTGATAAAATACTTTACACAATCGGAGGTAGTAATATCCTATTAGAACTATAATTTGGATATTATAAGATGAAATAAGTAAGATTGCATGAAATTAATCTGAGAATCATAACACTTGTTGTGGTTTTTGTTTTTATTTATTAATGTGATTTGGATACAAGGTTTTAAGCCTGTTGGTTATGACGAATGGACACAATATCCGTCACAGATTGTAAAATTATGACGGATGGTAGAAATGTGATCACACCATACGATGTGTGTAAAGGGGACGCGTTCGAATCATTCGATACGGAAAAATGTCGTGTCTTGTGGGTTGCTGTATTGATCATAGTAAAAAAAAAAATCAATGTTATGTGTAATATGGGTTTACATACTTCAACGCATAACGCATATGATGTCAGGAAAAAAAGGGGAGTCATGTTAATTGGGGTTTCGATTTGTTTGTGAACGTCTGGTATACACTTTATAGTAAGGAACTGTGGGTTGAATAATTATGAGAAACGGAAGATTAATTATTTTATACTGTCATATTTTGAAGATCAGACAAAATCAAGAAAATTTAATTAACTAATGCAAGTCATTCAATATTTGTTCTATCATTTGAATTGATACATTAAATAAAAATAAATATCCGCTTGAAAGGTTAAAACATAAAAAGTATAGATAATAAATTAACGCTGTGAAGTTGGTTCTTAATATTTTCAGACATACGAAATTGAAGTGATAAATCGTGTTGTATCGGGTAGTGTGGTTACACCTTAGCACAATTATTTTCATGGCAACAGATTGTCATGACATTTAGAATGGATTATTCTATCAAGCTGATGTGACAGTGACAATATAACATTTTACAGTAAAATTATTGCCAGTGAGCGAAATTGGATCCATTAAATTCCTTGAGTGTTGTGTGTGGACAAATATTTCCGGCTGCATGTATGATTATTTTTCCAAATGGTTCCAAATGAAAAATATAAAGTTTAAATTATAATCATGGGATAATTAAGCATGAGTTCGAAATATAAATTGCTGTCATGAACATTTAAAATCACGTGTTAGATTGTAGCAATAAAAATGTTGGTTGACGTTTACGAGTAATATACACGGTTTTGAACGCAGTGTTGGGGTTTGACAGTTGTTACAGCCGAAAATCAAACTTAGTTTACAAGGAATTTTAACTCGTTTAAAATGTTTAGTTTTATGATATCTACGAATGATATTATATTCCACAGTATTCAGTTAAATAATAATCAAATCCTATTGAACAGGAAAAGAGTGGGTTGACACCTAAGTTAGTATGATAATCGGTAATTGGTGCATCACATAGTCGAAAGTTAAATAATTAAACTAGTTTAGTGAAGCAATATATTATAAAGTGGACATATATTCCAGGAGAAAGTGTTTAAAGTTTCAGTGAAGTGTAAATAATGGGTGTAGCTGGAATCATTGTAGAATATGCGCCCAGACATCAAGTGAGTAGTTACTAAATTATTACTTGGTTACGTTCGCACAAGAGAATAGATAAATTTGGAGGTTGAAACGAATTGCTTTAGATTTTTATTTACATATAATGAACATATTATTGAGGCTTTGGCTTTCTTTAAGTGATCGCAATGTACAGGCGAAAGTGGAAGGAAAGAATGAAATGGTGAATGACTGTTTAACATAGTATGAAAAGAGGGGGGGGGGGGGAAGTGATGAGGAATGGTTGTTTTTTGTGAGAATGGATTGCTGAGGACAGACACAGCCGGAGTATGTTCATAACCTAGATTTGTTGGAATTTAAGGGGTCGAAACACAATTAGCCATTAAAATTCTTATCAGTAGGTTAAAACTGAAATGACAGTTCGTCCCATTGTATAAGGGAAGGTTTTAATGGCTAAAGACTACACAAATTTATATGGTTACTACACACCTCACGTGATTAAAGTGGATTGGGTTCGGAATGTTTCCGATTATGACACACACAAGGGTTTTAAATTTTAATTGCTGAAGCTATTGGGAGGTATATCCACTTTAAGTAACGTGAAACAAGCGACTTGAAAGGTGGTCATTATTGCCTGAGGCTACCTGTGCGTGATCTGAATTTTTGTTATGGGAATTGAGAGCCTCGGTACCTGTTCAAATACTTTTTTGTTTTGTATGGGGAAACTGTGTGGTATTTGCCTATAGGAAGTACAATGGTTCCTGAATTACCGCCTGTACAATGGAGGCAACTATTCAAGGTAAATGCGCAGAGTTGGGTCACTAGGGCCTGTTGAATTCACAACTCAGCACCTCTAACAAAGCAAGAAAACTTGGGGAAATGGTTACCATGACTCATAATCAAAATTCATACGATTGTGTCAGACGTCACAGGCACTAATGGTCACTTAGTAATGGTTAAACACACACTACGCAATTAATGAAGGGAGGGAATTTCCAGCAAATCAGGTATCTAGGATGAAGTTTCTACAAGGACAACTATAGGTCCTTTGCGAAAACTTCATGGGGGCGATGTAACGGTACGAGTATCCATGTCATTATAGAAATAATATTTATGTTACACCTGGGCATAAAGCGGCAATTACCGCACGCTCCGCGCGCGGGAAATCCCACTTCCTGGCCAGGGGGTGGCATAAAATTTTGTACTTAACACGGGCGGTAATAAAGAAAGCCTCAGATCGCATATTTACCGCCCTTGCCTTCGGCTCGGGCGTCAAATACCTGCGATCTGAGACATTCTTTGTTTTACCGCCCTTGTTAAGTAATGTACTATAATAGGGGAAAGCTTTAATTCATGGCTTTTATTCAGATATTTTTTTTATTTGGAATCTTCTTATGTTAATAATTTTATCATTTAAAAGTGGGATTTCATAAGAAAATATATCAGACTCACATAAGTGCAAACAAAACACCGGAATAAAACATAGTTACAAGAAGTATTCATATACATACAGTATTATCGGTATTCAAAGTAACGGGAGTAAGCAAATTGCAATCTTATTCTTATAGTAATAAAGTTTAACGACATAACGGCAGAAGGTTCCGCGCGAGAATTCGGAACGTCTAAATAAAACTTTAATGATACATAATTATCAAAATATTATTATTTTTCAATATTAGCAAATCATTATAAGTAAATATGTAAAAATAGAGAACGAGGAACTAGTATAAAGTCATTCATAAACATACCTATATTTACATTGATTTAACGCTGTACTAAGATGGCGTACAATAGCATTAAATTTTTACCGAGTGTCCATCAGATTTCAACCTTATTAGCTAGGCCATAAAGACGGAGAATTACTCTATTTCATAATTCTGGCTACTATGGTAGCTGTAAAGGAGCGTTTACTACTCTAATTGTTGGAGAGTCATGGTTGCATTTAGGCAAGTTGTTTAGAACTGTATGATGTTAATGTATAATAAGATAATTAATTTGATTATGATAATAAAAGACAAGTAAAGTATAATATTGAATTAGAAGCAAAGTAAATGAGACAGATCAAAGGAAAGAGTTAAAAGACAGAGAAGTAACATATAGGAATGAATCTAGACACGCGGCAGCGTGTCAAGCCAAAGTTCAAAAAAAAAAGAACTGGCGTCGCAGCGGCCGTGTGTTATATTACACTAACCATTTGGTGGCACTTTTGACCCCTACGTTACTCAAAATGTATTGAACGTACACATATGAAATTTGGTACGTTTATTAAGATCCTTAAGGCTAACCAGATCCCTAAATTTCATTAATATAGCTCAATCGGTTATTAAGATACAAACATCTAAAAATAGGATTTTTTCTACATAGGATAATTATTGGAGAAAATATAATCAAAAACCTAACCCACTTCCAGGTGACCTAGCAAGTTGAAATTTGGCATCGAGCTGGGTAAATGTATGATTACGAAGCTGAGAACCATAATAGTACATTACTTACCAAGGGCGATAAAACAAAGAATGTCTTAGATCGCAGGTATTTTACGCCCGAGCCGAAGGCAAGGGCGATAAATATGCGATCTGAGGCTTTCTTTATTATCGCCCGTGGTAAGTACAAAATTTTATGTCACCCCCTGGCCAGGAAGTGGGTTTTTTCGCGCGCGGAGCGTGCGATAATGGCCACTTTATGGCTAGGTGTGACATAAACAGTGTTTTTTTTTACGATTTGTAAATTTTGTAACATTTTCCAAAGAACAAATTTTATTTAGGTATACACTAAGCGCCTATTGATTTTGTGTTGGCAAAAATGTACATATGTAAATTTCGATTTTGAACCAGAAGCACTCATAAGGAGTTTGTAATAGAACTAAATGGATTTCGAAACAATTAGAGATAGACCTAGCATACGGTTTCCATACGTCCCGGTACGCCGCCACATGTCCCGGTTTGAAGCGTGGTGTCCCCGTGTCCCGGCCATTAATCAAGGATAGTTTTAAATTAGTAGGGATCCACTAGGTAAATAAGTATACATGTACGTAGTAGGTACGGATGACTATTAAGCCCGTCTAATACAGACAATGCCTGCGCGGCGTGCAGCGCATGAAGGATATCTTCCGACGGCAGGGACCTCCATGTCTGATGCCCTTTAACTTTGTAGATGAGGCAAGTGCTGATGTCCTTTGAATGTTTCTCTTTGACCTACACTACCTTTTCTTGAAATGTCCACCCGTCCTGGATTCCGGCCTTCGTCTCCATATCTATGGCAACCCTAACACTAGCTGTACACTCTCGTGCAGGCGGTGCAGGAGCACTCGCGCTTGGCCTGCCTCGCTGTGTTCAGTATGGGAATCGTCGGCGAGACCCCCCCCCCCTGTACACTCTCGCGCTCGGCCTGTCTTGCTGTGCCTCAGCGAGAGTGTACATGCGCTATATCTCGTTTTAACAGTCCTAATGTTCGAACAGCATAGGTGGTAGGCGCCACATAGTGAAACTCTCTGAATTGTAAGATCCTGTAACCTATGTTGGACAAATAAACGATTATGAGTAAGTATAGTACAGTCAGAGTCATGTAGTTAGGAGCACATGCAGAGATAAGATAAGATAAGATATATAGATAGGTCTAATGGCCGGGAACACGCTAAGCAGAGCTCGGTCGCCTAGATATTATTATCCATACTTGTGATATTATAATTGCGAAAGTGTGTCTGTCTGTTACCTCTTCACGCTTAAACCGCTGAACAGATTAAGATGAAATTTGGCATCTATGGAGATAGTTTGAGTCCCGGGGAAGGACATAGGATACTTTTTATCCCCGAAATCATCCCTTAAGGGAGTGGAAGTTTGTATGGAAGAGCGATAACTAGGTACGCGCCTGATGTCCCGGTTTGAAGCGTGGTGTCCCAGTGTCCCGGCCATTAATCAAGAATAGTTTTAAATTAGTAGGGATCCACTAGGTAAATAAGTATACGTGTACGTAGTACGGATGACTATAAGCCTGTCTAATACAGCGATGCCTGCGCGGCGTGCAGCGCATGAAGGATGTCTTCTGACGGCAGGGACCTCCAAGTCTCTTGCCCTTTAACTTTGTAGATGAGGCAAGTGCTGATGTTCTTTGAATGTTTCTCTTTGACCTACACTACCTTTTCTTGAAATGTCCAACAACCCTAACACTAGCTGTACACTCTCGTGCAGGAGCACTCGCGCTCGGCCTGCCTCGCTGTGTTCAGTATGGGAATCGCCGGCGAGATACTTCCCCTGTACACTCTCGCGCTCGGCCTGTCTCGCTGTGTCTCAGCGAGAGTGTACATGCGCTATATCTCGTTTTAACAGTCCTAATGTTTGAACAGCATAGGTAGTTAGTTTAGTGCAGTCAGAGTCATGTAGTTAGGAGCAGATGCAGAGATGGCCAACAGCAATCTCATTATTAATAAAAAAAGCAGCCGAAGTCGCAAATATATCGTAACATATCGTAACACATTCTTACTCCAACTGTAATAAAGACGTGTTACGATCTTTTGGCCACCTTGACTGCTACTAATTATGTAATAACCACCTTATTCATAATACATGCAAATCTTATCTTATATATTTAAACGAGCAAAACGCGTCTGGTACAAAAATAATAGCAATTATATTCTATCGCGATGAACGAGCTCCGCGCGGACGAAGAAAATCTAGTTAAGGTATTATACATAAATTTTACATACTCTGATTGACTTTGATTTTAATTAAAATAAACATGAAGTATTCTTTATTTACAAAAAGTAATGATATCCCACCAAAAACATAAATGTGAAAATGGGAGCCAAGTTCAATATTAAGAATATGCGTCGTTATTGACTTCGCCGACAAAAGAATTGATATCTATATGGGTGCCAAGTTCTGTGTAGAAAATTCTGAAACCTGAGATGTAATTCAAGGTCTAGATTTTGGCTTGGCTAGTTTTTACTAACAAACCAAAGTTCAGAAAAATACCATAGTCAAATATAATATAGCATGTACATGTAAGTAGTGTAATGTACATGTACATGTAGTACGTAAAAACCAGCCAAGTTAAAATCTAGACCTTGAATTACATCTCAGGTTTCAGGATTTTCTACACAGAACTTGGCACCCATATAGATATCAATTCTTTTGTCGGCGAAGTCAATAACGACGCATATTCTTAATATTGAACTTGGCTCCCATTTTCACATTTATGTTTTTGGTGGGTATATTTAAAAATATCATTTGGGTAAACAAGATCCAAGGCAGAGTCCCAGTTTATTTTACGTAACTCGTGTTCTAATTTCTTAGTATTTAACATGTTTTTATATGTAGGCTTTGAGATACTTTGTTTGGAGGCAAACACAATAGCGCAACCGGTTATATAATGATCAGCAAGCGCATTGTTTACAACAGTCGTATGTAGCTCTCGGTAGTTGACCGCGCGCAGGAAAATATGGTCTATGCAAGATTTAGTTAACATATCGCCTTTTGTTTCGACGCGTGTATATTGCGATATGCCACAAACTAGTCCGATTTCACTTAAAGAGTTCAAGTACTGAGTCCGTATAAGGGATCGCTCACACAGGTTAATGTTCATATCTCCTAGTAAAACATAAGAGTACTTACTTGGATATTGTCCAATTATACGCGTGATTTCTTCGACAAATGCCGGTTTGTTTAGGTTCGGGGGTCTGTATACAGCACATTGTAACTAGACGCTTACAATGAACGCCTGTCCTTTACCGAATGCTAAACAAAGATCGGTAATTTTGCCTTAAGTATTTCATTAAAAACTAATCAAAGTTATATACACAATTAAATAAACGCTTTACAAATTACGACGCAAAATCTATTAATAATCACAAACAAGACCGCCGCCGGCGCGGCTACAACATATGTCAATAAGAGCCTATGTCGTGAGAGCATAATAAATTGCGACCGTAAACGTAAGCACGCGCGGACTAGTTTTGTTTGAGGCGAGACCAGCAGGGGCGGCGGGGAAAGCAGGGGCGTCAGGGGCGTCAGGGCCGTTAGGGACTGCGAGGACAATTCGTAGTTATAAATAGCCGGGCAGGCGGAGCGGACGGTTTTATTGTTCGACTGTCTGTGAGACTGGTTCTATAGATTATTTTTGGTGGGTTTCTCGTCATTTTTGTTTGAGATTCCGTTGTTATGTGGAAATGTTCCGCATAGTGAGGGAATCTTCTTTACTTTCAATTTCATTATTATTTTACGGGGTTAAAATTTATTGCTATTTATTTTTAGAGGGCCAGATCACATTCCAGGCATACAGTTAGCTTGACGGAATACGTTTAACCTCACGGTTTGCCAAACAAGCTTATTCCGGAGTCATTTAGATTACCAGACTGTTTAGGGGGTCTGGGCGTTCCTATTTATCAACATGGGACGTATTTTACCCTTAGCGAGTTCCATTGTCCAACTGGTGTAGTCTGATCATGACCTCCGCGATTGAAGGAGGTATAGAAGGGTTCTTCGCTTGAGAGGGCTCACTAGTATATGGAATTCGGTCTTTATTATGTATATTTATATAATCTATTATATGCTAGGGCGTTTCATATCACAGATCCCTTTAGACTTCGGTCAGTTGTGATATGACACAATACACAGGCTTTAGGTTGAATTTCTCAAGCTAGCCACTTGAACGTTCTAGTAGGGAACTGTTTAGGTATATAGGTAAAAGTAGGGCCTCACTACATAACACTATGGTAAATACCTCACGGTTGAGGTTTGCATACACTAGAGTAGGAATTAGAGCTATATGGGGATGTAAGTAGATTAGGATTAAAGTCATGTGTAGGATTAGGACGTTAGGAAAGAGGGTTTAGGGATCTAGGTTTAGGTATTAGGTATTCACGCGATTATAAGTGTATTGTGTAATAAATAAGAGGTATCTAATAATTTCGTTAAAAAGGTACTAAAAATACTGGGGTTCATAGATTTTTATAGGTATTATGTATTGTAAAGGTCCAATTCTTCCAATCATGATTAGGATAGCAGGGCTGGTTCAGAAAGATGGAACTAACTCTGAAAGTAGCAGGCGGAGCAGACTACTAGTATTATTTTCCAATATCATGAGTGAAAGAATACTCAATGCTGGGAAAGAGTAGAGATATACTTTCGTAGATGGTTAGGAAACATTGGGAAGTGTTTAGGGTAGAGGGAACTGGTAGTTAAAGATGCTTCTCATCTAAAGATTTATTAATGAATTTATTTTCATTAGTATGGATTTATATTCATTAATATGTCTAGTTCTGGTATAGAATACGTTCCATCTCCATCTTGGCGTGTTAACAGCATTGTATGAGATATGAAAGACATACCATACAACAGTCAAAATTATCCTTTTTAGCTGTAGCTTAAAATTGGGTATCAACGATTCTATTTTCTACTGCATATTTATGGTAGCAGGATGATTTTGACTTAGGGGAAAAAAGTAAGGCTTTCAAGGGTATTTGCCGCCCATTGGAAACCTCCAGCTGTTAATAACGTAACTGAACACGTAGATCTTGTTGGAGATAGATTACCAATAATAATATTATTATTATGTATTTAAAATCTAAATTTTGAGTAGGTAAAATATGTTAGGAAAGCTATTGCAAATGTATGGAAATTTGGTAGAAATAATACTACTTAGTAGAAAAATACGTGGTAGATTTGGTAGGAAAAATTAGTAGGCATTTTAGGGTCTTAGGTCAAATAGCGAAGAGTTCAAGTCTGATTCGATTCACATAAAAGAGTCGGGGTTATTCGGTACACAACGTAGTTTATCACTAGACGATCACATGGCCAAATCAAAATCAAATTAAGTTATTTTCACGGGTCTTTTATTTAAAGTATGGGGGATATAATGTTTAGACGGGGTAGAGAGGGGGGGAGCTACAACATAAACCGATTTTAGTTTTATATGTTGTTTCGATTTCACCGATAACGCACTCAGAGTAATAAGTAGGTACCGTATGTCTCGTGAAGCACAGGGTGTTATGTACGTAGACCATCACGCCGCCTCCTCGTCTTTGTTGTCGTAGTTCCGAGTACATCTCATAGTTATCTAGTTGGAATAGGTTTTTACATTCATCCTTAATGTTGACTTCCGTAATAACAATAACATGTATTGTGTGCTGGCACATAGATACTAAATACTCTAGTTGGGAAAAGTTTTTTAATAATGAGCGTATATTAACATGTAGTACAGATAGGTGGTTGCTATCTCGTATATCGATGTTATCTACAAAAGAATTCCATTCATCATATGTGTTTTCTTGGACCGAGGAATCCACAGATAATAAGTTTAGGTGCGCATAATAATAATTTCCGTGCTACGCGGGTAGAGTTAAGTTTGCCCGGCACGCCCCGCCTGGTCAGCTAGCTCAATTATATCGCATTCACTGTTTATGACTAATGCTTTCCCATCGTCTGATTTTCTTGCCATTATTTTTCCGTTCTTGTACCATACATATTTATAGAGCTCAGTATCTTTTAGACATGACCTGGCCCTCCACAATAGATAAGACATATGCGGTGTGAGTAGTTCCCGAATATATATTTTGGTGTCCACATCTGGGAAGCCCTGGATGTCCTTGCATGTTAAATTGGCACTCCTTGACGCCGATATCCATTTTTCCCTTTCGCCCTCGCGTAACGTCGCGACTATAGTTGACATATTTTTCGATGATGATGATGCAGATTTCGCTTTGTTTTTTTTGTTTTTGCGGTATGCTTTTATTATCGCATTGGGATTTACGTTGAACGCGTTACATATCGTATTACATACTTCCGTAACATCTTCATTTTCGGATTCTTTCACCCCACAAATCTCCACACAATCGGCCAATTGGGCTTGCTCCATCGCAGCTAAACGTTGCGTTAGTGCTTCGTTCTGTGTTTTCATATTTTTGTACTGGTTCCTTAGGTCATAAACCTGGTTTCCCAGTGCATGGCAATTTTCCTGTAGCGTTTTCATTTTTAGCTCGTAATCATCAATTTTATCTGAGAAGAATTGGAGTGACGTTTGCAATTCTATACGTAAGGTGTCACGCACTTCTCGACGTAGATCCTTTAAGATGTTGTTGGCTACGCTTTGGGTGATGATTTCAGTGTCGGTATCCTCCTCGACCTCTGGTAGAATACATGACAGACGCTTCGGCCTGGCAGGACCCGCACACTGTCGGCATTTCCAATCCACGGATTCTGTTGCCTGCAAAACGCTAAGCTGGTCTGTTGTGATAGGTATACACGCTGCATGGAACCACTTACTGCACTTGTTGCACATAATCCCGGGGGACTTTTTGGTTACCCCTTTCGAACATTTTACACACTTCATGACAAACAGCGATGCGCGTGCGCGTAGGTATAACGTAAGTAATTAGCAGATATGCGTCCGAACCGGTTCGCTGCGAGCGCGCGACCTTAAAAAGGTCCAGGTTATTTGAACTCGGAAGTACCTACATACGCCATTCGAATACCAAACCAGTTCACATTATAAAAAAACCGGTCAAGTGCGAGTCCGACTCGCGCACCGAGGGTTCCGTACACAGTTCTTGTATATGTAGTTGTGTACCCGTCCCGACCCCATTAATTCAGGAACAATCTTAAAAAAACATGACAGCACCATCTATCGGCGCATTGTGTTACTAATTTGCGCGACTGAATAACTTAGTACGTATGTTGGTTTTTCAAGGATAATTCTTTATCACATCAACCGATTTCAATACTTGTTTTTTTATTTGAAAGAAGGTATTTTCAACGTAATTTTGTAAATTTAAATATAAAACAAAAATATATACAAAGGTGATTAAATTACAAACTTAGTAATGAAGAGTTTTTTGATGATTAAAAAAAAGAAAAACTAGATAGAGCTATGGCTATAATTTTCCTGTAAAATATACATGCATATTAATGTTGTGTAATAATTTCAAATTTTTTTCTTCGTAAACTTCGGAGATAAGGGGGGGGGGGGGGAATGGTATTTTTTTTACATTTTCCCTCGTAAATCGAAATTTCCCCAACGAAAAAAAAAACTAAAAATTGTTTTGGAATGTACAAGTCAAGCCCTTTCATATGATACCCCACTTGACATAGTTGCCAGACTTTAAAATTTTGAACCCCCTTTTATCTGTCATTATTCACAGAAAATAAAATAAAATAATTTAAAAAACCATCTTCTATGTATCTGGGTTACCCTTGTTTATAACTATTCCAAATTTCAAATCGATAGGATAAGTAGTTCCTGAGATATTTAGCGATGTGACAGACAGACAGACAGACAAAGTGAAACCAATAGGGTTCCTTTTTTACCTTTTTGGTACGGAACCCTAAAAACCAATAGGGTTCCTTTTTTACCTTTTTGGTACGGAACCCTAAAAAAAGATGATTTCGACCAGGTAATGAAAGTAGCCAGTCGTACGTCGTCTGGATATCTGATGGAAGAAGGGGGAAGGCGGTATGAGCTCATGGAGTTCCTGAGCACACTCAACGAATCTAAAGAAATAAAAAACCGGCCAAGTGCGTGGCCACACGCAAGGTAGGGTTCCGTAGTCATCCACCCGTTACATTATGTGGTACTAAAAAGTTCGCAAACTTATTTTTTCTGTTTTTGACAGAATTAACAACATTATCTAAGGTATCAATGGAAATTGGTCTAAAGTACATTTCTGAAGTTCGACTATTACTCGTTAACTAGTAATGTCTACGTAGCTGTGATAGTTTTCCTTTTAAATTCATCGTATATCCTACTACCATGATTTTTTTCACATGTCTAGGTGCCATCGTTTAGCTGGCAGGGGGGGGGGGGGGGGGGGGACACTTGACCATAACGAAAATTATCACTTCAAAGCTTAATATCACGCCAACCGATTCTTGAATCAAAAAATTATATTAGAAACCTTATAATATATAATATTGAAAGAGCTATCCAACGATACCCCACACGATGGGGTTTGGAAGAAAAAAAAATTGCACCACCACTTTACATGTAGGGGAGAGCTGTCATCCCATAGAAACTTGTCAAACTTTCCATACAATCAGATTTGACGAACACCGCTTACGATTACAGACGGTTTGGTGCAACCCAGCCCTATACTCATGCCAAATTACAGCTTTCTAGTACTAACGGTTACTGAGAAAAACGGGGGTCGGACGGACGGACGTACGGACATGGCGACACTATAAGGGTTCCTTATTTACTAGGGAACCCTAAAAATGGGAAATAGGTAGTATTGCTTACAATTTTTGAAGTGAAAACTTCTTTGGCGGCGCTGAGCACTTTTGTACTGGGGAAAATTTGTTGAACTCGCGACAGATTCTAAGATTCTAAGACCAGCTAGTTGACCGCTCCTAGTAATCGTGATTGCGATGTTAGGAGGTGTCAACTCAGCTAAACTCAGGATGCGTAAGACACAATTATACTCGGGACATATTATGTATATATGTAAATTGATTATGCGAATATGAATATGAACATGAGTATGAGTACGGATACGGATACCGATACGGATACCGATACCGATACCGATACCGATACCGATATGAATATCTTTGTTATTTGGGTCATTGTCAGTCGGAAAAATAAAAGTTGTCCATTCGGTGGACAATAGTTAACGGCTTGTGTGCATGTAATTTACGTTTTTATTACATGGATTTATAGACACGGAATTACAGATTATGCGGGTTATCAGATCAATCGAAAATTAAGCTTTGTAGCCCTTAACTTTTGGCATGTCCACCGAAAAGACGCGCACCTAAATCTGACAATGACCCATTTACTATCTTTATTGAGTTTTCACTTCTGCCGGCACTCCCGGAGTGCAACCCGTTGTTTTTTTTTTTTATAGGAGCGCTCGTGGCCCAGCGGCGCTTGCGCACCGCTTGCGCTTGCTAAGGTTAAGCAACGTGGGCAGCGGTCAGGACTTGGATGGGTGACCGCTTTGAGTGGTTACTAACTGAGCGCTCCCGTGCTTTGGAAGGCACGTTAAGCCGTTGATCCCGGTTGCTGTCTATGGCAGCAGTCGTTAAGCCGAGTTGGAGGCCTTCGGGCGGCTTGAGAACTTCTAACCGTCAAGTTGCCCACTCACTTGACAAGTCTAATCCCAATAAGGTCTAGTTTCCCCTTGGGGTTGGAAGGTCAGATGGCAGTCGCTTTCGTAAAAACTAGTGCCTACGCCAAATCTTGGGATTAGGTAGCGGACCCCAGGCATCCTTCAGGATGCAACTGTACTGGGATAACGCTAGGAGGATGAATATGATTTTTTTTTTTATTCTATCTCCATTATCAGAGTCAACCTTTACGCCTTGAACTATACCAATAGAACCATTAACTAAACCAAGACTGACGTCAATATTTCGCCTTAACATTACTTTTGATCCTATTTTTATAATGATATTTTCTTCCAAACCTGCAGTCATGGAAGCATCGTCTTCATATTTTTTTATGCATTTACGAGCTCTTTTTGACCGAGTGAAACGAAGGTCTCTGTTTTAGCTTCGGCAAAAATGCTTTCGTATTTATTTTATTTTATTTATTTATTAGGCTCACACAACAAATTACAGTCTTAAACACAAATTACATAAATAGCTTAAAGTCTAGATCTGGACTATAATTCTTAAATATGTGTGCACAGACAGAACGTATGTCCGGGTTTCCGGTTGTTCTCCTCTAGAGGTCGCATTTCTTAACCGATTCTCGTGAAATTTTGTGAGATTGATACCTAACATAGTTTTGAAAATTTAAAAAAAAACACTCACGAGGTCTACAGCTCACAGAGCCACTAGTCGTTAGGTATTTGGGGCAATCTATGCTATCAACGGCTGTTAGTTTTATTTCTGGATATGGGAGGGAATTAAGCATTGAGCTGTTTAACTGTTGACACATTTTTTGTAGGTAATAAGCAAACGGTGTCGTCAGGAAGTTTGGACAGGTATTCAGTAATTTCAAGTAATCTGCTTTCATAGGTAAATTTTCAATATGTTCATTTAATTGGTTATCATTAAGCGATACTCCCGATAATGTTTTATCAGGAAGAAGAACTTCATAATGACCCCCTAAGAAACTACCAGAGAATCGTAAACGTTTCACCGGGTTCCCAGAATCCCCACCAAAAGATCCTCTCAAACAGCCATTTTCGTAAACCTCGAAAGTAAAAGGATACAAAGCGGCGGTCGCCATAAGTTCTGATACAGAACCGTATGTAGTTGAATTCAGAATTGCCGTCGAGTATAAATCAGCGTTAATGTATGGATTGCCGAGCTCGTCACAAGTGTACAGCTGCATTTCATCCCAATGCGCTACTACATACTCGACTATGGCACGCCTAATATCATACGATGACTCAATTTTCCCATGAATACAGAATGACAAAGAATGGAATAAACAGGAACCATCTCTAGGCATAGGGACGACCTGGTGCGGTGTAGGATGGTTATTTATGTACAATACTTCCATTGCAACATTCATTGTGCGGTAGGTAAGTTGTTTATGTTGTCAATTTAGTTTTATTAAATCAACGGAATATTAGCTATAAATATGTAGAATTACGTACGGTATCCTAATACTACCTATT
This sequence comes from Cenopis cana, assembly GCA_951800055.1. Taxonomy (NCBI): domain Eukaryota; kingdom Metazoa; phylum Arthropoda; class Insecta; order Lepidoptera; family Tortricidae; genus Cenopis; species Cenopis cana. Next base: position 740,706 of record CATOHG010000010.1, on the reverse strand, counting down.
TACGCTGTCCTGATATGAGATTTTTTAGTGTATGAACACGAGTATGAGTTACGTAACAAGCAAGTGAAGGTAACTTCAACTTCAGCGTATATGAAATTCCCTATGCAAACAACAACCAAATCGCAAAGACAAGTTAGTAAGCCTTTCAGTCGGTAACACAATAATAGCAGTCGATCGAAATAATACACGAGAATCGCAAACCAATAGACAGTGTAGGTAGGTACGCAACGGGACACATCCGAACAGCATCTGGGCGCTCGCGCGAATGAGCGCGGCTGCCGCTCGCTTCAGTAAATCGCCTCCCCGCACGTATACCAACTCTTTTGACTTGAAATAATAGCTCATCAAGTAGTAGCAAAAGTACTTATTAAATTTTATCACAACGATGGTAAAAATAAAAACTAAAGCATGCGAATGCCTACTTTATCTCACCCATAATAAAACTCAAATTAGTAAGTTGTGTAAAAATTATGTGCATTGATTTCAACTTTACCGAATGTCATCTGTAAGTGAGTAATGACACACCTCTGACACGCCAAATGTCATATCGTGATATATACTCGTATTTACAACTGTTTAGACTCGCCTCACCCACCACACGTTCTATTGTATCTTGGCCGTGAGATTGGTACCAACTATATGCATATTCGGAGCTCAGGCTTACACTGGTTTTTCTGAGATGAATTTTGCGTGTGCAGCAAGTTTGGTAAACACCAACCACGTGCTTCAGATTCAACTTCCACCCCCAAATTCATCCATTTAAGGGATGATTTAAGGGCTAAAAAGTATCCTTTATGATAATTTAGGCTATAAAATCGTAACATACCAAGTTTCATCATAATCCGTTCAGCCGTTTTTGCGTGATTGAGTAACGAACATCCAAACTACAAAAGTAACTTTGTAATCGAATGTATTTTGTATAGGATTACAAACTTACTTATGCAGTTTGTATATCTCTGATACATGACTGATATTGCAATATTTCTAATTTTTCTAGGAATAAGTAGGCTAAAAACTAGTCATGTTTAAAATTTGGAGCTTGCGGGTCTGCTAGAAGTACCTTAAACGATTGATGATCTGTCAGTCAGTCAGTGAGTCAGTGACAAAACTAAGGAACTTTGAGGGCCAATAGTTCTTAAAATAAAAGTTCAAATTGAATGTTATTGAGAATATGTCTAACCAATGTTATGCCCTACATGTTTCTGAAAATTCAGGGTTCTAGCTTTAGCTAGGGCAAAATAATAGGAGGTTGAAAATGGCCTGAATGACTTCGAGAAAAGGATGGTACGGCCGTGCCACTTTTGTTTTGCTCGACTTTGGCGGGGGCACTGCCGTGCCCCCAGATATGTGAGTTTCCGATATGTCGGCACTGTTGCAAGCGCCATTATCACTTGGTAAATTACTATATTTTAAGTATGATACTGACACATTCCCATTCTCCATTGGACATTTTATTATAACACTAACAATTGGTTTCTATTACATACATACACACTGTCTAAAAATTGTATGTTTGTAATAGAAACCCTATTACATTAGCGTTAAAATAGACTATCCAATTTCATTATAGGATTAAGAGCTTGTATCAGTGTCTAACTCAAAGTAATCGTATCTGGGGGCACGGCAGTGCCCCCGCAAGTCGAGCAAACAGGTGCACGGCCGTACCATCCTTTTCTCGAAGCCATTCAGGCCATTTTCAACATCCTGTAATTTTGTCCCAGTTAAAGCTAGAACCCTGAATTTTCAGTAACATGTTGGGCATAATATGGGTTAGATATATTCTCAATAACATTCAATTTGAACTTTTATTTTAAGAACTATTGCCCCTCAAAATTCCTTAGTTTTGTCACTGACTCACTGACTGACTGACAGATCATCAATCGTTTAAGGTACTTCTAGCAGACCCACAAACTCCAAATTTTAAACATAATTAGTTTTTAGTCTATTAATTGCTAGAAAATTAAAAAATATTGCAATATCAGTCACGTATCTGAGATATACAAACTGCATAAGTAAGTTTGTAATCCTATACAAAATACATGCGATTACAAAGTTACTTTTACACTTTACATGTTCGTTACTAGAAGTCATACCTGAAAAAAAAAAAAAAGGGATGAGATCCAAGTGCAAGTCGGTGGAAATTTAGTTCTGTGAGCACCCCTCCGGTACTATTGACTAAAATATAACAGACTTGGTTTAAGATTACATATTCTTACTTTTTGTTGTAAAAGAACTGTGTTGTGAGACTTGCATCTTTTTACATGTAATGTTTTTGATGGGATATAAATTACCTGCCATACAGTATATCGTGTACAACGCAGTATACTATTAAAACTTGTTTTGTGAATCTCCCTCTACCGCATCCGCGTATGAACTTTCTGGCACTAGATACGTATACGTTTTAGAATTGTAATAAACTAGGACGACACCATTAGAAATAGACCTAAACGTATCACAGATAGTATTAACAAGTTACAATTTAATGTAGGGTCGCTAGGCCAGTTACGCGGCCTGCGGCAGTTTGCGGCCCCCTGACCGACTAGGTTCCTTCAACTAAAGATAATAACAATTATAAACTAATTTAAGAAAAAGTGTAAACCGTAAGCTAAACTTGATTAGAAATGCTATAAGAATCTATATAATTTTGTAACTAAAATATTGATCTTCAACAAGATAAAACGTTACAATTCCCGCATTGAATCCGTAGTGCGTGCGAAGCGTGGAATTATAGTGAATCTGTACAAAAAATAAAGAGACAGCTGACATTGAAAGCTAATTAATGTTACTTAATTTTGGTTTCATTCATAAATTTCTTGTTTGATCTGTTAAATAATAAAGTTTTTGATATGATTTCGTTAGATTTTGGCATTTTTAAAACTTTCTTATCAAAAAATTGTGGTGGCCGGTATCTGGTATACACAATTACCGAAAAGGTCAGTTTGCGGCCCCACTATAAAGACCATTGATTTTGAGATGTTACATAGTGAAATGTGGAATAATAGTAGTTTATGCAACTGGTACATAATGAGGAGCATTAAAATACGAGTGTGTTTTATGAAACGAGCCGAAGGCGAGTTTCATAATAAGGTCACACGAGTGTTTTAATGCCTAATTGTGTACAGTTGCATACACTACTTTATCGACATCCATATATTAAATCCTCTTTCATGTGTTTCGTGTGGGCACGTCTCGCCAAAAAGGTCATTTTTGTCAAACTTTTTTTTTGATGCCAATCGATCCCATTCCAATACAGGATCAAAAGTTAAATTTTCGGCTAGAAAATCCATAAATTGAGGAAAACTTCTCATTTATAGATTTTGGAAAAAAAACATACAGGGTGCAAGAAAAAGGTCATTCCTGACAAACTTTTTTTTTTGATGCCTATCGATCCCATTCCTGTCTAGGATCAAAAGCTTGTATGCTACCAAAAAAAATCGAAGATAAATTTTCTCATACAAATTGTATTAAAAATGAAAACTTATTTTTCACATGCTATTTTTTTATGCCAATCGATTCCATCCTATCCATTATCAATAGGTTCCTAGGGGTCAACTTCCGGTAATGTACTAAAATGCCACAAAATAAATGTATGGAAAAATAATTAATATTTTGTCCCATACATTTACTACGGAGAAATAGTGAAATTTTATTCTTATCATAATCCCCGTTTTTAGAAATTGAAATATTTATTTGCTAGAATACGTTACATACAAGGTCTTAAAATAATTAAAGTATCAGCAAGGACGATCAATATATAATTAACGGACGAATAATATAATTGATCGTCCTTGGTATCAGTAAGTTTCTTGATATTTTGAATGCTTGCTGTTACCGTATTTTTTTCTTATAGTATTATGTTCCTTAAACGAAAACAGGACAGAACAGGAAGATAGAAAAATGTGAATAAAATTTCACTTTTTCTCCAAAGTAAATGTATGGGAAAATATATTTATTATCTTTCCATACATTTATTTTGTGGCATTTTAGTACATTACCGGAAGTTGACCCCTAGGAACCTATTGATAATGGATAGGATGGAATCGATTGGCATAAAAAAATAGCATGTGAAAAATAAGTTTTCATTTTTAATACAATTTGTATGAGAAAATTTATCTTCGATTTTTTTTGGTAGCATACAAGCTTTTGATCCTAGACAGGAATGGGATCGATAGGCATCAAAAAAAGTTTGTCAGAAATGACCTTTTTCTCGCACCCTGTATGTTTTTTTTCCAAAATCCATAATTGAGAATCTTCTTTAATTCGAAATTAAGGGAAGGTCTTCTAAGACCATTTTCGCGTAGCAGCACGGGACCTGGTAGCTGCCCTCACTGACCCAAAAAGACAATCCACCCATACCTAGGTTTTGCCGAATAATTGTATACCTACCTACCTTCCTCCAGCGTTTCCGGAACCGGAACAAATATTGAAAAATATTTGCACCACATAATTATGCGCCTTTGATATAAAAAACTTATTAAAAATTATATTATAATCATTCTAGTACCATATTTAAGGGGGCCGCAAACTAGCTCACAGGGGGCCGTAAACTGGCGTAGGCGGCCGCTATCTGCCGCATTCGCTATTTTGACACATTTTCTACTTTTTTCCCAAGTTTACGGATGAAAGTACTAACTTTTATTGTTAAGTACGCATCTTGACAATACTCAAGACTTATTTATATGACTGCCATCCAATATGCATATAGGTTTCATATTTTTTTACTTGTCTAAAGTGCGCAACTCGGCTAAGAGGCCGCCAACTGGCCTAGGGACCCTAATTTTTATACCTACAGGGACATAGAAATTGTCTGTGTCACTCTTGTTGGCTGAGGGGTAATCGAAGGCTTGGACAAGACCAGCAAAGAGTTTCAGTAGCAGTAGACATCCCATTACCTCCTCCTGAACAACCCCATATGCCTGAAGACAACCTTCCATTGCTAGTACCGGAAATAGTGCAAAGAGTTCCTCCAGCTAGCATTGGACATTTATTATAATTGGACATTTAGTTGTTATTTTTAATATAACCAAAAAAAGAAGAATGAAAATTTTACAATTTTGATATTAGTTGGCCGCTATCTTTAATTTTTTACATGGTATTTTTCTTATTTTAATTAATGGTGTCAATACCAATCGATTGATACCCATATTACTTAAATAGCAGATGCCGTTTTGAAATCATACACTTTTTAAAAAATGCGGCTCCCCCTTTGGTAAATGACCACCATTTTGAATTCCCTTCGATGAAATTTTCATTTCGTCGGATGAAATCCTTTATATTGGTTCCTAGTATCACTGGAGAAAATGAATTGCTTTCTGCATACGATGCAGTTTTATTTTGCTAAGCCTTTTGACTAACAGTGTTTTAACACCATTTTTCTCATGAACTATTAGATATATCGAGAAAATGATAATAACCAAAGTTATAGATAAATTTATGCATAACATAATTGTCATACAAAGTTTTTGTGTAGCACCAAGAATTTTTGAGTTCTAAAAAAAATAAAAAAAATTGGAAACTAAAATAGCCGCCATTTTGAATTTTTTGCGTGGATTTTTTGGCCTCGCTCAGTATAAGTTACAAGTAGCCTAAGGAACAGTTTCCATCGTGAGGCCAAACTTTATCATGACTTGTAACTCCCAATGTCCATTTATATGGGGATTCACACCTACTACATGCCGAAATGTAGCGGTACATTTAGTTCCTTCATTTATTAAGATTCTTTTAATAAAAGAACATAGATACTACGTGCCCCGATCTGCTATGGTGTGTGACGAACACTTAAATAATAACGACTGGCAAAACTTGCCAGAATTCAATAACATGCGTAGCATATCTGAATTTACAGCCGCATAAGTCGAAGATCTTATTGCCTAACCATATTTGTCACTACTGGACTGGCTTGACAGTATTGGAATTTCTAACATTATATAATGAACTACTTTTAGAAAACAATTTAACGTCACCTAAAACTTCTTCAGCCTTATACTTGGTAAAATTGCGAACTGGAGAAAGTGGCAAACGGCTTTCTTCCCTTTTTCAAATGCCAAGATCCACGTTGGAGACGCATATAAAAAAAGTAAGGGAATACCTCGTGGATCATTTTATACCACAACATCTAGGTTTACAGCACATGACTCCTCAAGCCGTTGCTGAGAGGAATTTATTAATACCAAATGCTCTGTTTGGCCGCCCGGACAGAGACATAGTAGAAGAGAGACCTGCTATTGTCATTTGCGATGGGACGTATATATTTATAGAAAAAAGTTCCAATTATTCTTATCAAAAAAAGACTTACAGCTTACACAAGTACAACAATTTAGTTAAACCATTTTTGATGGTCTGCTGCGATGGGCATATTCTTGAAGTAACAGGGCCGTACGCAGCTACTCAAACTGACGCTGAAATAATGTGCGATTTATTTCGGGACGCAATCGTCCGATGCGACATTTTTTTTAGGGAAAATGACATATTCATTTTAGACCGTGGATTCAGGGATACAATTCCATTACTTGAACATTGCATTGCAACTATCAAGTTTTTAAACCTGACAGTTTAGATGAAGGTGAGACGCAACTTACAACTTTACAAGCAAATAAAAGCCGCTGTGTCACTTTATGTCGGTGGGTAGTAGAAGTTGTAAACGGTAGATTCAAACGAGATTTTAAAATATTTAGGCAGGATTTTTTTCAATACTGCCCACCGACATCAGATGGACGATTTTAGGGTTGCAGCTGCCCTACTAAACCGTTTTCACCCAAATATTACAGACCGCCCGGATGCTCAAGAAATTATCCGCCGAGCCTTGCGTTTTCTAGAGGAGCCCAACCATCTCGCTCGATACGTTGAAGAAAACAATCTCAACCGCAGACGGGTAATTTTTATAAACATTAATGCTCATCTGCCTCAGTTAAGATTATTTCCTAGGTTGTCAACAGAGGAATTAATCTTAATTGCTCTCGGCACCTACCAAATCAAACAAGCTCGCTCGTACTACGGCGAACATGTACGTGGAAATGGCGAGTACCAGGTACAAGTTTGTCCGCAACTGGAGCATCAAGAAGAACTTGTCGCACGGCTCGGGGGAACTCGTCCTCATCTATTAAGGGCGAGAATCAAATCACGCCATGTGGCACAAAAACAATATTTTACATACATATTGTTCGAGGCTGAGCCCAATCACCAAAATCCAATAGATTTGATATTAGGATATTATTGCACGTGTATAGTGGGCAATAGAACCGTCGGCTGTTGCTGTCACGTGATGACGGTTATATGGTTTTTGGGGTGGGCACGATATGAAGACAATCTAACAGCACCGGCCGCATATTTAGATAATATTCTAATGGTAATAAACGATTGAATATCGGTATCTAATCTAAGTGACCGGTGCTGTACCGGTATGCCAACAGATGCCAATGCAATGATCTATCTCTACCGGAAAATGTGATGCACACTAACTTATTTTTCACACCTAAAGAAAAGTAAGAAAATTAGTGTATAGGTATCTGGGGGCACGGCAGTGCCCCCGCAAGTCGAGCAAAAAGGTGCACGGCCGTACCATCCTTTTCTCGAAGCCATTCAGGCCATTTTCAACATCCTGTGATTTTGTCCCAGTTAAAGCTAGAACCCTGAATTTTCAGTAAAATGTTGGGCATGATATGGGTTAGATATATTCTCAATAACATTCAATTTGAACTTTTATTTTAAGAACTATTGCCCCTCAAAATTCCTTAGTTTTGTCACTGACTCACTGACTGACTGACAGATCATCAATCGTTTAAGGTACTTCTAGCAGACCCACAAGCTCCAAATTTTAAACATAATTAGTTTTTAGCCTATTATTTGCTAGAAAATTAAAAAATATTGCAATATCAGTCACGTATCTGAGATATATAAACTGCATAAGTAAGTTTGTAATCCTATACAAAATACATGCGATTACAAAGTTACTTTTACAGTTTGCATGTTCGTTACTAGAAGTCATACATACCTGAAAAGAAAAAAAAAGGGATGAGATCCCATCAAAAACATTACATGTAAAAAGATGCAAGTCTCGTAACACAGTTCTGCATAACTTTATTTTTTTAAATATATATAATGACATGATCGAAAACATAAAGTACCTAATGCTGATGCAAGTTGGTGGAAATTTTGTTCTGTGGGCACCCCTCCGGTAGGTACTATTGACTAAAATATAACAGACTTGGTTTAAGATTACATATCATTACTTTTTGTTGTAAAAGATCACATTTTCCGGTAGAGATGAATCATTGCATTGGGATCTGTTGGCATATTTATTGTCATCATCATCATCATCATCAGCCTATATATCCCACTGCTGGGCACAGGCCTCCTCTCATAGATGAGAGGGATTGGGCAGTAGTCCCCACGCTGGCCCAGAGCGGGTTGGCGACTTCACATACAACTTTGAATTTTTTCGCGGATGTAGGTTTATGCAGGTTTCCTCACGATGTTTTCCTTCACCGAAAAGCTAACGGTAAATATCAAATGATACTTCGTACATAAAAAACTCATTGGTACGCCGTACGAGCCGGGATTTGAACCCACGACCGCCGCTTGACAGGCGCAAGCTGGAACCCTAGACTACCTTTTTATTTAGGTATTGTATATTTTGTTGAATTTTTGTTGTTGAATTTTTCACTAAGGATTCAATTATACCACCCTCGCTGTAGGTCTCACCTACTTAGGTATATTGAAATACACGGTAGCTCAGCCTCGAACCTCAGTCTTCACCACGATATGGGGATTAGCGCCATGCATGGTTTCTTTAAGCAGACTGTCATTTGTTATTTATCCCTCGAAAGATGCAACGTTGGGCTTAAGACGACGCTTTGGAAATATTGGTTGCATGGATTTCCATTTTTCTCAGCAACCAAGCAACTGATGAAAACGAAATTGACTCACATGATCAATCATACCTTTAGCTTTAATTTTATAATTGCTTTACACGATTGGATAACTTTTGCAACAGACTTTTCTTCGTCAAAAACACCTCTGTTTAAACAGAGATTCGCATTTTACAGACAAACGGCACTTGTTAAAGCCTCTTAGTTTTCAATATAGATTCATCTTAACAAACACTTTAAAATTATAATTGGATTTTATAAAATAACTTAGAACTTTTATTTAAATCGAAAAACACGGTTTTGTCGTATACGACCTTATAGTTTAAGCCAGCGCGTGCCGTGTTTTCTATACAAGAATGATGACAAGATGTCAAGTCAATCGGCCGACGGCCGCTGTCAGCGTTGGACCCGTGCTCGTCGAGACCAGCAAAATTACGTAAATATATGTTTAAAATGTTATTTTATTCCCGTAAAAACTCGAGGAAGCACTCAAAACGAAAAAGAAAAGCTTGTTTAATTGATTAATGTAAAAATATGGTTATAAAAGGTAAGTAAAAACGCAAATAGATTTATTCAACAACATTCGTAAATGTCATTCAATGTTCTAGTTGGAAAAGAAAACAAATCCATGGAGTCGTCTCCGGATTTAAACGAAAACGAAAATATGTCATGTTATATTATATAAGTTTTGATAATCGAATACTTAGTATTTGAGACATAAAACCTTCTTACTTATAAACTGTTTTAAGAGTATTTTTAACTAATTTCAAAAAACTGGCCAAGTACGAGTCGGACTTCGCACATCTAGGGTTCCGAACCAAGCTCAAAAAATGTGTTTTATTAAGTGTTTATTGGTAAAATATACGTAATAATAAACATGATCACCAAATTTCAAGTTCATAGGTCAAACGGAAGTTGACAAATTCTTCGGAACAATATTTTGTGGCAGACGACGGACGGACGGACGGACGCATGAGTGACAACAATTGAGTTCCGCTTGGCCCTTCGGGTACGAAACCCTATAAAGGAAGAGGTTCCTACTTCGGCTGTATTATAAATTTCTATACATCGTTTAAATTTACATTATTTTATATGTTGTACAACACGAGAAATGCCACTGAAGTATAAAGACTTACAAAATGTGTTGCCAATGTAGGGTTTTATACCTATCTAACTCGCTAGTGGCAACTCGATATGCCATGGGTTCTCTGTGGATTGCCAGAATTTTATACAGTAAGTATAATTTCGCTTGCCAGATTTTCATTAGAAATAATTTGGTATTCCACGGCGTTAAGTTTAAATTATATTCATGTATTTAAAGCCTGGATAAGAATCTATTTTACCTTCGCCATGTTGCGGATATTGGATTGCTTATTGGTTGTTGACATGTCCGGTACTGACATTTTATAGTGCCGTTGTAGTTAACTGGTTTGTTGGTTTGGAGTTTAACTTAATAGGTTTTTTTTCGTATTAAGGGACACGTCCACCAAACTACGAAAATAGGCAAAAAGATCTTATAATCGAATCACTGGCCGAACATTTTATAATTGAGGTCGGTGGTACTGAAAGTGACACTTCAACAACTGACGAAAATGAAGCCTCATCGGAGTTCGAATCTGAAGAATATTTTGAATCAGATTTAGATGAATAGGTAGCATAGCAGAGGCTGTCAAGACCTAATTTTGTTTAAATTGATGTTATTTAAGCAGTTTTTTAAGTAAAACTACTTTTTCTAGCACATAAAAAAAAAAGTTAATATTAATCATATTTCAAAGACCTTGTACGGACTCGATACATAATTGGACGAAATCGGCTCGATAGAAAATAATTGCAAAGATTGGTCCTAAATTCATCATTAAACGGCTCTATGTCTTTATTTTTATTACGTATGGGTCTGTAATTAAAAACATAAAGTCAACATATTCATACCCGATAAAATTCTTATTATTAAATACCCATACATCTCTAATTAGGTACACAATAAACACAATCTAATCTAATCTTTATAGGTATTACAAATTCCAAAAAGTAATGTTAAAGTTAGAAAATATTTAAGAAATGTAGAAAGCACAAATTAATCCTCAAATTTGATAAAGAATCGGCAACGCGCATGGAATTGCCGGCGTCTGTAGGCTGCGGTATCCGCTAACCATCTGGTGGACCATACGCTTGTTTACCACCGTCGTATTTAAATAAATTAATACCTCTCCTTTAATGTCTATGTTCCGTGCGGCGCTCTGTCTGTCAACTCTGTCATGCGCTATTCGATCGCGAGCCGCGTAAGAAATACCGGGGCGGATGAGGTGAGGGGATTTCAGCACACTGTTTGAGTTTCATAGTTTATCACAGCGTCGCCTTAAGGTGGGACCACAGACAACCTCCCCTAGACAGAGCTTTCAGGGCGACGCGCTCGCGCCACACTTGGGAGAAGTTGCGCTTATAATACTGCCCCGCCCACAGAAATATATCAAGATAGAAGGAAAGAGTTCAGCAATTTGTAGGGAGACCGAGCGTGTAACATTTTGCGTAGGTACTTTGACGTCACGAGCGTAATTTAGTGATGAGAAACATAAGCCGCGCGAAAACGATTCAAAAGGATCGATTAGAAGTATTAGACCTCGGCACCGATTCTATGCATCGATTTAAAATATCGATAAGAACCGACAGAGGAAATGATAATTATTTTCGACAGAAGAAATGTTTTGACAGAGGAAGAATTTAAATCGAAAAATATAAATGTAGGTAGGTACCTACCTAATGACCAATAAATTGCGTTACATTTTAGTAATTTGTACATATTAGCCGCTCCAGTTATTAACTAAGTACCTATAAACGTGTACCATTTTCAGGGTTCCGTACCCTAAGGGTAAAACGGGACCATATTACTAAGACTCCGCTGTCCGTCCGTTTGTCACCAGACTGTATCTCATGAAAAGTGATAGACAGTTGAAATTTTCACAGATGATGTTTTTTCTGATGCCGCTATAACAACAAATGCATATTAATATAATATGCATAACAATATAATAAATATTTAAGGGGGCTCCCATACAAAAGATATAATTTTTATTGCCTTTTTATAGATAATGGTACGGAACCCTTCGTGCGCGAGCCTGACCCGCACTTGGCCGGTTTTTTATATATTCTTTGTTACAGACCATGGAAAATCAAAGAAGTCCCGCGAAGAAATATTAGAAGCTAAGAGGAAAGCGATTAATAATATTTGTTTTGCACTACGTACATTAAATAGCTGCATAATAATATAAGAACGTAATTATCATTTCGTCGTTTTCAAAATCGATTTTAATAATCGTGTAAGAAAATCGCAGTGTACAGCACTATTCTTTAGTTTTGACAGAAAAAATGACTATCGACCTTGAACGTGACTCGACAGTTTGAATAGCTTATTTTTACATTGCTGGTTTTGAACGCACGCCAAGTCTGGCTCGTCAAATTAAAGCCGCAATGGAAAGCTAGCGTTGACACACAATCGCCCGCTACCGTTATGATGAAAATAATAAAATATTTCGTTTTTTAATTATTAACAGATATTTAAGGACAAATTGTACTTACCAATGAAAGGAAATACCACGATTAACAGCTCCAACTTTCTTGGAAGTGTTTGAACAATTAATTATTGCGCAAAGAGCCATTTTGTTTTTAAAACCTGGCGTCGCACGCATAACGCGATCGGGAGCACACTGATGTTTGCGGCGAGCAGTTGTGTCTCCGGTACGTAATTTCGCCACGCGAGGTACATACACTCTTTCCTTCTATCTTGATATATTTCTGTGGCCCCGCCTCACGCCGCTCAGTCAGTCTCGTCCAGGTTCATGACCTATACGCACGTGGCACAAAAAATACGTAAATTTGGTTCCGACTAACCGTAAGCATGGGTTTTTGTTCGGTAAAGTGGTGTGGGAACGATTCCCGAACTAAAAATCTAAAGAAAGGCGGAATTACATATCAGGTAGCTTATCTCGCGCGCGAGTAGATACGGAATGCATGTTGTGCTAGAGGGGCAGGTCTACTTGGGTCGGACAGCCTCTACACAGTATATTGGGGTTAAGTTTCTTAAAATATCATTCCGCTAGCCTGCGAATGTCAAAAGACGTTTTGTATGGAAAGCGTCCCACCGAAGAGGTAACAGACAATTCCGTATGTTTCATATTAGTATGGATACTGAAAACATATTTGTATGTTTAAGTATTGCTAAAAGAGACACTGGAATTTAATATTATGTGCTCTGCCTACCCCTTTTGGGAATACAGGAGTGAGTTTATGTATGTATGTATGTTTATGTCGTCTCTTCGTTCTTCGGTCCTAGAGAGATCTCTCTTTGGTTATCCCGTCTATTCATTGTATTTTGTTTTCTTCTATTTAAATGATAATATTTCTTCTTGGCAATAATACTGAGACGGTTAATTTTTTGCGAGTCTGTAGGTTTGTAAGGTTGTATGTAACGGATAATCCCCGATAATTATTACTCAATGTTTTACAGAAAAAAATATTTTACTAGTGACTACATACAGAATGACCTTCCGTCATAAACTATCTCCAGTGCTCAGTTTTATTAAGTATAATGCTAAGAAGTTTTAGGAAACGTTAATAGTTTTATAAAAGTAATTCATTATTCTAATGTTATAAATTCCAATACTATGAAGCCAGTCCAGTACCTACAGTAGGGACAAATATGGCACGACCATGAGCTCTATGTCGCAATACCGACACCACATAAGCAGGTACTTTTTTTAATTTGAAAGTAAGTACATAAAACTACTTTTTATTCGTGAATAAGTACCGCAAAAGAAACAACGAAATCCTCCGTGCACTTACTGTGTAGTATTAGGTACACCATTTGTGATCTTAAAATCAGAAGGGTTGTATCTGACGTTTCCTGTTAACCCTCCCTTTGCCTTCCAATAACTTTACGAATACTGTTGAACTATCATCGTTTAGAAATGATGTGAATAAAATGAGTGTAACTTTATGTCAAAGTAAACTAAATGTAGGTACTTAATAATGTAGGTTAAGAGCGTATTCGCTGGAAACGCCCTGTTTCCGCGTTTTTCCACGTATTTATAACAGATAATCTCAAAAACGGTATAGTTTTTTGTAACACTGTTTACCGTCCCGTGAAGAACAACTTATAGACTCCGGGAGCTACTGTCTACATTTGCAAATAAAACATTTATTGAAGAAACTCGAGCACTTTTCTCACACTCGATTTCAAAATATTCGTCGTATAATAATATATGTCGTCTTTCAAACCTGTTTATTCTGTAACCGATTGAAACTAAAATATGACGAAAGACGGTCTCTTTCGCCTACTGTCTGAAAATACACAATTTAAAATTTGGTTTAACTAAAAGAGCCCCGGAAAACTCCATATTTTTGGCAAACTTCGCTGCATCATATTGTCACTTTCAAGCTAATAAAAAGGTTTTCTCAAACGCATGCAATGAAATATTGTCTTTACGTTCCTTATAATAGGCTCGGAAGTATCGCTTTTTGGGCGCAACAACTCGAGAGGCCTGTAAAGGGATTTCATACTGCTTGTCAGGCCTAGGCCTGTAAAGTAATTTTTTTTTTGTTTCGACAACAGCCTACGAAAATACAGCTGGCTGGTTTGACAAAAAGCAGGTTTTGTTTTTAAAGGTTGCTAGACTAAAATGTCGGCAGTAAGGGCTGTTACACACGAACTGAAATAAAATCTAAATCTCTATGTTTTGCGAAATGAATCCGATAGGTTATGATTCTTGTGAATATTGTCCATAATTATGCAAAACCAGAAATCCAAAGATTTTTTTTAACGATACAAACAAATTTAGTCACCTTATAACTGCTTCTTTTTAGTTTCAGTTCGTGTATAATATGTGTGTCATAGATAATTAAAAAACTTTTTGGTGGGAAAATTGAAAATATTATATTACATTTCGAATTCATTGTTTGTTATGATTTTGCAAATTTCATTGAAAATAAGTACTGAAAATGAGTTCTTCAGACGAAAATACCGGCGATGAAATGGTTTTTGACTGTACTCCGCCAGAATTACGAGCGGAGGCGGAATTAGCCATGAATAACTTGCTCCCACCGAAATCCAAAGAGCGGTAGGTACATGACCGCTTATGATAACTTCATGAGCTGGAAATTAGAAAAAAAGGCAGTAAACTTCTCAGAAAATGTGCATTAAGCATCTTTCAAGACGAAGTCCATCCATTGATTTAATGAAATGAATCCCAGTATCTTTTTGATTGACCTGCCTGTAGTGTTTGAAGTGAATTTTAGTATATAGTCAGGCAGTTTTAATTGTAGTCCGACAGGATCGTACTTGATCTATTCTATTTATTTGAGTTATTATTATAATGAATAAAAATGTACTACAAAAATAAAGGTTGGATTCAATCTAAACACTCTAAACACATCGATGTCTAAACAGGTAAAACACAGGTAAAAAATCTAACTTCTAAGTAAGCTGTCAGTGGTGCCATGTCAAAATTGTTTTTTTTTTTTTAAATGTATTTGACACTTGTGGCCTGGATACTTATCACAATTGACATTTCAGTGTGTTCCAATAGTATCGTCCAGAAACAATGCATTGTAAATAAAAAAAATCGTTACCGTTTGCACGCGAAATTCGCTTATTTACTTGTATTTATGTGTCTATTTGTTTTTTGTGTGTTACTTGTTTTTAATCTTTTGTGATTAATAAAATCTTATTCTTTGGAGCATTTTTTTTATTTCATTGTATGTATTGACTTAGATAGCCTTTTCACCAGTGCTATGCTATGCAGCTATACTGCGAGGATGCTATAGTTTTCCGTTTAAACCAATGCTATGTTATGTGAACCAACAAATATGATTGGTGGATATCAACGCATTCATAGCAATGACACAACTTTGATGGAAAGGCACCCTAAAACTTGAAACCCGCCACCGTGTTCCTCAAGTTGTCTCTTGAAAAGATTCGATCAACAAACACCTCAAGACCAGTGAACGAATATAAACATGGAAGCAGCCCCTGAGAACTTTGGCGTTGAATTTATCGGGACACTTAGCACACAAACACAAATACACACACATTTAAATACGACGTTACGTATATACAGAGATATAATACGAAAACAATAACAAAATAATAGTTATCTCTTTTACTCTAATTGTAAACACTTGCGCGTGACTGAAATGGTTGTATAGACAATAACTGCCAATCAGCAACTTAATCCGCCAATGAGCTTCTTGCTGCAGGCGCTAGCAGCAGGCCGTACGCCACGGATCTGTGCCGTCACGAATCATATTTGAAAGATGTCAATGAGAATTCATGGATAGGTTCATGCAACAGATTTTAGACAGTCAAATAATTCATCAATATTATTTTAATTTTCGGCACGTTGAAAGAAAACAAAATAAATAGGTTAACTGTATTGTAATAAAATTGCTGATTAATTTGTATTATTTATACTTTTACACGCCGTTTTTTCGACCGTTTGTCTATATTATAATAATACATTATTAATAAATTAATAATAAATCCATATCTCAACCACTTCCAGACATCTGACTGAGTTATTCCACGGGATAAAGCTATATTATGTCCTTCCTAGGGTCTCGAATATCTCCATACCAACATTTATCACAATCGGTTCAGCTGTCTATAAGCGTGAAGAGGTAAGTACGTAGGTAATAGATAGTGAGACAGAGTACTTTCGCATTTATAATAATTAGTATGGCTGTGTACAGCCGGGCAGTGCGTACCCATTTACTCATGTTCACGTACAGTCAGCAACGTTTACGTCGATGCAAATAGAGGGGCTAAAATATATCTGAATACACCTTTACGTATGAGTGGCAGAGGAAGTAGATTGCACAGGGATATGTGCGAAATTACAGGGTCGGTGAAATAAAATATTGTCTATTATTATTATTTTTTTTTTCAATTTAACAATTGTTTAATACAATAAAGGGGTCCGCCAGTCTCTTGTCGCTTGGCCGCATTCGTTATTACCTAAATATTCCTTGCGCGTTCTTAATATTAAGTGCTATGACTCTCCCATTTCTCCTTCTACTTTGTGCTTGACTCTTATGTGCTTGTGCTAATTATAAGTGCTTGAAATACTTGAAACATTTAGTGCACAAAGGACTGGGTTGTTTACATTCTGCATCGCCGTGTACCTATTCCCTCAAGCAAGTGCGTGAATTAATAGTGGTAGCCGTACGATTAAAAAAACCGCAAATCGATGTACAGTTTAGCCGTTTGGCACACGCATACTAGAGGTGAAAACAAAATTTTTGACCCGCAGTTCCTAAAAAAAATTCCCTTAGGGGGGAGAGCCGAGACATTCTTTTTTTTGTATGAAAAAAACAAATTTTTTTTTCAGAAACCCATCGTGTGTAGTATCATATGAAAGAGCTTTTTGAGGCGATTCTGAAAATATACCACATCATTACACTTCAGCTATTTTTTTAAAATTAAATCAAAAATAATTTTCGAAACATACCAAGTTTGAGGTCCTCCAGACACGATACGGCTGATTTTTATTTTGTACAATATACCACAAATGATACTTAATATCCTCATATCTAACCTCAAAAAAGCAATTTCGAAATGATTTTCGGTAAGTATTTTTTTTTAATTTTTGAATATTACTAAGTGACACGGTTCTACTTTAATACCAATTTTACGTGATTTATGGAACTTTAGTGCAGATACGTTACATATTAATCATAAAATGATACGTAGTATCCATATATCCAACGGAAAATACCTCTTTAATTCTCATTCTCATTCATTCATTCATTCTCATTCTCATTCATTCTCATTGGTGTTTAGCTGGTGAAAGGGCGCGAAAGTGTTGGAACTCTGTTTTTGATAGTGATAAAACGCGATAATTTTGAGTGAAATTATGTCTGCTCGTAATTTCTTTGCGTGGCGGATGTTAAGGCGAGGTTCTTGTACCGCGCAATGCTAAATTTCACCCCCGCACCCCGCATCGTGTGCGACAGAGACAATACTTTGTCCGAGCGCTCCGTCCTATACAAGGACGGAGGTCACATGCCGGTGCGTCTACCACAGTGTAGTAATTACAGTAGCGCAACTAGTGCAAGTCGTCACGTCACAGAAAATAGTGCGCGAATTTAGTTAGTTACATACGTTGAATTCAAGTCCAATCAATCAAATACATACGTGTATGTTTGTAGTACATAATACATATTTATATTGTATTAACATTTGATAAAATTTTACGTAGGTAATTGCAAAAGGAGTTATTTTAATTTACATGTTTAGTTTAATTTGTTTAGGTATGTATAAGGCCCTACAAGAATGGAGTGTATATCTACATTTCTAAAGGGTCGGTAATGCGCACGTGACACCCTGGAGTTGCAAGCGTCTATAATCTGCGGTGACTACTTACTATCAGGCGGGCCGTACGCTTGTTTGCCACTAACATGGTATAAATATGTTATTTATATTTTTTTACATGTGTACCTACTTGACATTTTGAAAGTGCTTATTTATATGCCTATTTGAAAGAAATAAATGACTTTGAACTTTTAAAAAATGCATATTTTTTATACCACGTCGGTGGCAAACAAGTTTGCGGCCCGCCTGATGGTAAGCGGTTACTGCATCCTATGGACGTTTGCAACCCCAGGGGCGTCACATGCGCGTTGCCGACCCTTTTAAATATTTATACACTCCTTTCTTGAAGACCCCCATATTGTACCTACCTAGTACCTTTCTTGACAAACATTAACGAAGAGAACAAATCGCCAAACGTGAACTATGCGTCTTTGAAGAGTTCAATTCTGATCATCATCAGCAGTTCCACTTCATCAAATGTCACTTATTTAAATGTAAATGCTTGATTTGTTTGAAAATACTAAAGTCACTATATGTATGCCTTTCACATTTGAGGAGTTCCCTCGATTCCTTATGGATCCCATCATCAAAACTCGAGCATGAAAAAAATTACCCGCGAAAATAGAACTTGCTTAACAAACACAGCTAGGAGGACAAATCGCACAAACGTGAACTTTTCGTCGTTGAAGAGTTCTGTTCTGATCATCATCAGCAGTTCCACTTCATCAAATGTCACATTTTTGAATGAAAATGCTTGATTTGTAGATAAAAATACAAAAATCACTGTGTGTTTGCCTTTAAGATTTGAGGAGTTCCCTCGATTCCTCAGATCCATGAGAACTGCGTTTTGACAAAAACGGGACCAACTTGTATACCTACTTAGAATCTAAAAAAGAATTTTCAAAATCGGTTCAGAGATGCCCGAGTTCTGGAGTAACAAACATTTAAAAAAAACAACGGGTTGCACTCCGGGAGTGCCGGCAGAAGTGAAAACTCAATGACATTTAGGTATTAGTCAAAATCGAGTATGCTGATTTTTGGAAAAGAAATATTTTTTTTTACTTAAAATAAAATAAATATGAAATTTTAAATCCTCGTTCATTCGTTTGAAATTTTCGTTTTTATTCACTTAAAATTCAAAATATATGTAAAATTTCAAATTCTTATCCCCGAATCAGTCGAAATCGAGTATAATGACGAATTTTCGTAAAATATATTCATACTCATATTAATATTCATACT
This sequence comes from Cenopis cana, assembly GCA_951800055.1. Lineage (NCBI taxonomy): Eukaryota > Metazoa > Arthropoda > Insecta > Lepidoptera > Tortricidae > Cenopis > Cenopis cana. The sequence goes on along the minus strand of CATOHG010000010.1, from coordinate 721,236 downwards.
CATATTCATATTCATATTCGAATAATCCATCTACATATATACATTTGTCCCGAGTATCATTGTGTCCACAATACTTTACAATGACCAGCCAAGTTGACCCGTCCCAACATCGTAACCACGACACTAGGAGAAGTCCCCTCCTAACATCGCAATCATGATATTAGGGGTCGACCTAGCTGGTCTGCCGATCTGTCGCGAGTTTAAACATTTTTCCCCATTACAAAAAGTGCTCAGCGCCGCTAAAGAAGTTTTCACTTCAAAAACATACAAACCTCCCCTTTTGAAATCTTGAAGTCGGTAAAATAAAAAACATACGACCGAATCCGAATTGAGTACCTCTTTTGAAATCTTGAAGTCTGTTAAAAATATGGCCTTGAATGACGTCACTGTTATATGGCATCTCTTTCATTCTAATATAAGATGGATCTAATGAAAGAGATGCAATACAACAGTGACGTCATTCAAGGCCATATTTTCTAGCTTCAAACGAATGTTCGGCACGCAATCTCCAAGATGTATCTAAACTTCTTGGTACCCAATACCAAATATTTTTGAAGTGAAAACTTCTTAGCAGCGCTGAGCACTTTTTGTGATGAGGATAAATTGTTAAACTCGCGACAGATCGACAGACCAGCTGAGTTGACCCCTCCTAATGTCGTGGTTACCATGTTGGGAGGGGTCAACTTGGCTGGTCATTGTAAAGTATTGTGGCCACAATGATACTCGGGACATATATGTATGTATGTAGATGGATTATTCGATTATTGCGAATATGAATATGAATATCTTTGTTATTTACGTTTTTTATCATGTCATTAAGTTTTTACTTCTGCCGGCACTCCCGGAGTGCAACCCGTTGTTTTTTTTTTTAAATCAGTCAAATACTGTTCTGTGATTCAAATTAAAATGAGGTCAAATTAAAATGTTTTGTAAATCATAAATATGTATACACGCTTCACAAGTCTAAATATGATACACTTTTCGAGCATGAGAAGTGAAAAATACTTTTAGTAGGTAGTGCTTGTACTGTTCTACTCGATACTGTGGAACTGTACGATGTGCCGTGTATAGGTACCTACTGTTTGTGTTTGATGTATTAAATAGAGGAATGTAGATTTTCTAGATACTAACCTTTTCTGTTTATTCAATCTCCAGAACCTCAGAGACGATATCTTCTTTTTATTTCGGTTGCAAACCATTTTTTTTTTCGCTCGTGGCGCTGAAAAAAAATTGCGTACGTCCGACCTCCAATGCGCTCCGCGCGGGACTAACGCGGTGGAGCAAGCGCGGAGCGGGCGTGAATGTCCCATAAATTTCGTTGTTATTGGGTGAAAAAATACAAAAATAAGTATATTAAAAATTTTAGTCCCGAGTGTCCTCACACCATCAAAGACGTTTATTTTGGTGTAATTTCCAATTCATAAAGTTACGTAAGATTGAAATAAAATGAGTTTTAAGATCAAGAATAGAGGTATGTTTGGCATTTTTTTCTATCGAACAAAGTTTGTCCAATTACGTAACGGAGTCCCGACTGTACTAGTTGAAGGTTTCAAATATAACCCTATATTTTTTTTGGATTTTTAATAACTGGTGTTTCAAAATAAAACCGTATCTAGAATCACATATTTTACAATGAGCCCGCCTTAATGAGTGCTCAAACTCAAGACCGACGAAATCGTCTTCGCCGAAAACGGAAAGCGTTTCGGGCAACATTTGACCCTGTTGCTGACCTAGGCGATGTCGAATTTCGCCAACAATACCGCTTAAGCAAGGAGGCATTCGTATTTCTCTGTGACGAGCTTCGTGAACTAACGAACTTGAGAGGAACGCAGCAGATAAGCTTGGAAGAAAAGGTTTGTGATCATGATCATACCAATGTCAAGGTACTTATACAGTAGAATCCGGATACAGTGATGGTCAAGGGACCGGCGATATTACGTCGCACTAAGAGAACGTCGCACAAACCGGACTGATTTTCCATTGAAAATGTATGGTGTGAATCCTAACCTAACATCGGTGATTTAGCAGTCGTTAAAAGCGGTCAAATAGGTATGCGGAGTGCGTTATAAGCGGATTCTACTGTATATCTATGTCAAATGCTCATAACTAACTAACTAACTTAACTGCACTATTCTTTTATGCATGTGGCTCCTATCAGCGTCCTGTAGGTGTCGCTAAAAACCTGTGAGAGTCAGAATGGCGGGTGTACCTTCACGAATATATAAAATTATTATACCAAAAAAATGTACTCAAAATGTACTATTTAGTACCTACTTTAAAAAAAATTGTACCGCTCCACAAATAAAGTTATTACAATGTGTAGGTACACCCGCCATTCTGACAGTCAGGATGGCGAGTGTATGTCAATTCACCATGAATTGATACACTATTGACTAATGTTATTGCTGCAAAAAAATGTACTAAATTTGTACTTTAATATGCAGTTAAAACTTCACCAATCAGATTCGTAATTTGTGAATTAGACACATTTAGTTTTTTCTATGAGAGCCGATAGTGAGTCGATAAGGGCCGTTTTACCATGAACTATCGATTGTTGACTTATGTTAATTACTTAAGAAAAATTTACGAAATTTGTACTTATATATGCAATTAAAATTTGAGCAATCGAATTTGTGGCTTTTAAGTAATACACATGAGATCCCATCAAAAACATTACATGTAAAAAGATGCCAGTCTCGCAACACAGTTCTTCTACAACAAAAAAGTAATGATATATAATGTTAAACCAAGTCGGTTATATTTTAGTCAATAGCACCGGAGGGGTGTCCACAGAACAAGATTTCCACCGACTTTTCCAACGACTAACTGTAATCGCATGTATTTTGTATAGAATTACAAACTTACTTATGCAGTTTGTGTTTCTTGTCAGGGTCACCAGGTACTCCAGATTTTATAGTTTTCCATTTATGTGGCCATTAATCCCTAACTCTGGTCCAAATTTCAGCTCTCTGAGTTTATGGGAAGTACTAGTTCTATTCTTATGATTATGAGTGTGTGAGTTTCGAAAATGCGAAACTTTGCTTTCGCTTAACTTCGGAACTAAATGACCTACAGACTTGAAATTTTGGATTTTAAGTATGTGATGTGAGCTTACTGGATGTCGAAAATTTCTGCGTTCTGGTCTTATCCAGAGGTTCTCAAATAGGGGCTTGAAAATGCGGCGAAATGGTTCCAGTAAAGGATGGTACGGCAGTGTTTGCTTCGCGCTCGACTTGGCGGGGGCACTGCCGTGCCCCCAGATTTATAGTTTTTCTACTTAAAATATATGAGTAAGCGTACCGTTCGCTAAATTTCCAACTTGTAGTCTATAAAAACCGGCCAAGTGCGTGTCGGGCCACGCGCAAGGTAGGGTTCCGTAGTCGTCCACCCGTTACATTATATGGACTAAAAAGTTCGGAAACTTATATTTACTATGTTTTTGAAAGAATTAACAACATTATCTAAGGTATCAATTGAAATTGTACGAAAGTTTGCTTTTGCAAAGTACATTTCTAAAGTTCGACTATTACTCGTTAACTAGTAATGTCTACTTAGCTGTGATAGTTTTCCTTTTAAATTCATCGTATATACTACTACCATGATTTTTTTCACATGCCTAGTAGCCACCGTTTAGCTGGCAGGGGGGGGGGACACTGGACCATAGCAAAAATTATCACTTCAAAGCTTAATATCACGCTAACCAATTCTTTTATCAAAAAATGCTTTTAGAAACCTTATAATATTTTTAAAAGAGCTATCCAACGATACCCCACACGATGGGGTTTGGAAGAAAAAAAAATTGCACCACCACTTTACATGTAGGGGAGGTACCCTAAAAAAAATTTTTTTTTAAGGTTTTGTTCTACCGTTTTGTCGGCGTCATTGATATGTATACTCATGCCAAATTACAGCTTTCTAGCACTCACGGTTACTGAGAAAACCGGGGGTCGGACGGACGGACGGACGGACATGGCGAAACTATAAGGGTTCCTTGTTTACTACGGAACCCTAAAAACTAAGTAAGTAAGTAGGTACTTCATATGTGAACAAATTATAAATAATATAGTCGAACTGGCAGCTGTGCATTGTTCATTTGTATCTTTTTTAAATGTATTATTTAATTAGTTAGTGGATTTCCTAGTAAGTAGGGTCATTGTCCCGGTATTCGTCCGATTAGCGGAGTTGCAAATTTTGTGATAAGAAAACAATATGTTGAACTATGGCAAATTATAAGACTAGTGTGTCTTTTTAATGGTTAAAACTCTATTTTTAAGCCATAGAATAAAGTAGGGTTTTTAAAAATGTAGCACACTATATGGGAACTACTCATTTTTATTCTTGAACAAAAAAGAATGAAAATTTGGCTACGAATTCTCGCAAATTTCGTGTACTGATTCGTTTCGGTAGCAGAATTGCCCCCTATTTCACGTGATTTAACAACATTAGATTTCTTTCTATGGGGTTAAAGGTCTATGCCAAAAGTCCTTAGTAGTCCTAACGCATTATAGGTGGAGGTTTAATGTTGCATTCGCGAAATTCAACCACATTTGTGCAAAATGGTCAAGGACAATTTCATCAAAAGAATTCATTCGTTTATGCCAGCAAAGTCGTGGTGGGTATTTGCCTGATGTACTATTTCATACATAACCCTATCCTATGTAGTAAATGTTTAAATAAAAAATACGGCGAATAAAAAAAAGTGCTTTTCTATTAAATTCAAATATTGCGCCCTTTTTGGGACACCCTATATATACTATCTTGTTTTGGCTATTATTGTAATGAAATAAAGAAATAAGCAAAATACGTACTATTGTAATCATAGTCTTCTTATAGATGTTATTTAAACATCAGAGAACGCTTTCCAAGTACAACTTTCATACCTCAATTGAAGGAAACAATGCCACTACTCTACCCACCACACCACCCTAAGGGTCCGCACGGAACCCTGTTGACGTAAGTAGGGCCTAGCTGAGCTTCTTGGTGAACTCTTCTCAGCTAGGCTAGAGTTAGTGAAACAGCGACAAAACTCCCAGTAGCTCGATTCCACTGACACACTTTAATTCGGTTGAAACCGCTCAACCAAGCTCACTGGAGTGCAAACTCTTAGAGTATTCCAGTGTTTAAACCGCCCACGTGGTCGTGTCGGAGGTTTCCCCTGGACGTTCCCCAGGCCACCCTTCAACCGCGCACTCCTATCGTTTTAAACAGCCCGGCCTATAAAGTCACGCTAAAAAAAGGAACCTTATTAGTCGTTTAGGTATAATTTAGCGTGGATGTGCACGTCCACAATATTCTCAATTAGTATGGCAGAAAACGCCCAATTTTAGCAAGGGTCGTCGACACGGCATCTATTTACCTAAAACTGTTATAGATTTTCCCCTTTGTCTCTAGAATACGAATTTACCGATTTTAAGAAAGGGATAGGGGAAGAGGCATAATTATGAAGTCAAAAATATGGCGGCCGACCGTCGTCGATTTTTGTCCAAATCTCAGCTTCTATTTAACCAATTGGTTCGTCTGAGGTGTCGTTTGAAAGCTTACGCTTAAACGTACTACAATTAATTATTTGACACATAGTAGACGTACTTATTGTACACATAGTATAACGACACTTTTTTTTAACATTTGAATACTGTGCAAATTTGCGTGAGTAGTGACATTATTCAATAAATACTAACTTTAGCGCAAATGATGTTATTACAAAAAAGTAGAGCGTTTTATAAGTTTGACTATGATTTTTTTGATTAAAACTGTGTTTTGCTTATTTCGTTATAATAATAGCCAGAAACAAGCAAACACAAGGTAGGACAAACACATTGAAATAGAAATAGAATAGAAATATATATTTTTTATTTTGAAACAACAACAATACATAACATTACGTAATGATTACACCAATGTAGGAATCTAGTGTTGTCACAAAAATGGTCTGAAAACTGGATTTGACTGCATAAATCACCATTCCTTAGGTCTTAGACGAAAACTGGCACCATATGGACTAAAACCGGGAAAATCGGACGTTAAAAGGGCTAAACCATAATTTTAATTTATCTACTTTTATAAGACTAACGGTGAATGTGAGTAGATAAAATGTATTCTTGGACAATAATAGACTCATCCTCATCCTCCTAGCGTTATTTATCCCAGTACAGTTGCATCCTGTAGGATGCCTGGGGCCCGCTACCTAATCCCAAGGTTTGGCGTAGGCACTAGTTTTTACGAAAGCGACTGCCATCTCACATACCAAACCCAAAGGGAAACTAGACCTTATTGGGTAATCCCAAATAAGGTCTACGGTCAAGTGACCTGCTCTAGTGAGTAAGGCTTTGCCAAGTGAGTGGGCAACTTGACTGTTAGAAGTTCTCAAGCCGCCCGAAGGCCTCCAACTTGGCTTAACGATTGCTGCCATAGACAGCAGCCGGGATCAACGGCTTAACGTGCCTTTCATAGCACGGAAGCGCTCAGTTAGTAACCACTCAAAGCGGTCACCCATTCAAGTCCTGACCGCTGCCCACGTTGCTTAGGGGCTATTCATAAATTACGTCATCTATTTTTGACGATTTTTGACCCCCCCCCCCTAAGATCATCCAACCATCATAATTCGAATGACCCCCCCCCCCCCCCCTATCAAAAAAAATGATGTCATTTCTAAAAAATGCGTTCTTAGCTTAATTTTTCAATAAAAAACTATTTAAAATGATTTAGTTATTATTATTTCTTAAAACAATCAACAAAACAACAAATTAAGAATCAACTCTAAATATCAAATAACAATTTTTATTCATTTAGTGTTTTCCCATGGGGACTTCACCCACTCCTCCAAGTTCTGAATCAAATCGGGCCTGGAATCATGTGGTTCTTGATCAGAGCCTCCAGCCAATTTCATTAGCTATTTATTTATTATAACAATTTATTGTTGATTCAAGTTTAGTAGGTAATTTTTTATAGCATTAACAGTTTATAGAAACACGAATTTCATTCCTTTTTTACTCATTAAAACACTTTTTAAAGATGCGAGAGATGATGTCATCTTGGGATTGACCCCCCTCCCCTCCTACGTCATGCTACCATCATCCTATGTTATGACCCCCCCCCCCAAATTTGAAATGACGTAATTTATGAATAGCCCCTTAACCTTACATACCGCACGCGGTACGCAGGCGCCGCTCGCTGGGCACGAGCGCTCCTTGGACAAAAATAGAGTATACAAACATCAAAAAAAAAACACTTTAGTCTTACAATTTGCCATAGTTCAACATATTGGTTTCTCATCACAAAATTTGCAACTCCGCTATTCGGACGAATACCGGGACAATGACCCTACTTACTAGGACTATACTAACTAATTAAATAATACATTTAAAAAAGATACAAATAAACAATGCACAGCTGCCAGTACGAGTATATTATTTATAATTTGTTCACATATGAAGTACCTACTTACTTAGTTAATTTTTATAGACTACAAGTTGGAAATTTAGCGAACGGTACGCTTACCCATATATTTTAAGTAGAAATACTATAAATGTGTATTACTTAAAAGCCACAACTTCGATTGCTCAAATTTTAATTGCATATATAAGTACAAATTTCGTACATTTTTCTTGAGTAATTAACATAAGTCAACAATCGATAGTTCATAGTAAAACGGCCCTTATCGACTCACTATCGGCTCTCATAGAAAAAACTAAATGTGTCTCATTCACAAATTACGAATCTGATTGGTGAAGTTTTAACTGCATATGAAAGTACAAATTTAGTACATTTTTTTGCAGCAATAACATTAGTCAATGGTCTATCAGTTCATGGTGAATTGACATACACCCGCCATCCTGACTGTCAGAATGGCGGGTGTACCTACACATTGTAATAACTTTGTTTGTGGAGCGGTACAATTTTTTTTAAAGTAGGTACTAAATAGTACATTTTGAGTACATTTTTTTGGTATAATAAGTTTATATATTCGTGAAGGTACACCCGCCATTCTGACTCTCACCTTTTTTCGACCACTGTTTTCGTTTTATAAAAAAAATTCGCGAGCCCTCGTAAAGCTCTGCTTTTTGCTAGTTTAATAATTAATTTATGCTAGCGATCCATTTCTCTGACATTTTGGAATAGCAATGCCTTGGGTGGCGAACTTTAGTAGATAAACGAATAGTTTGTAAATTGCATATAACTAATGTGTTTGTAACTGGGCTCCAGAATCATATACTTAGTGTATCAATTTTCAATCGATATTGATGTAAATAATTTGATGTTTCACGTGGTAGAAAACGAGTGTGACTGCAATATTGAAATGTAACTTTTATACTTTTGCCGTCTTCTTATCCAACTTAGTCTGTTCTACTGTCGGTCTGGCTGAATTATCAAATATTAAGAATTTATTTGGGTTATTATTAGATACTAATAATACTAATTTTTATTTTTATGGTGTTATCATGCCTAGTCTTCTATAATCCTGCAGGTTTTTCTAGTTGGGCGGCTCCAAATATGACCAAATTAATAAGAGTTGCGTATCTACCTGCGGTACAGCATGAAGCAACAAGCAACACAAGTATCTACGATTTCCAAGAGGTCAAATAGAAATAAGATCAAATGCTACTACTATTATGCTTGGGTTGTCACAATCGTGCAGTGGACGTCACCGCTGGCCGGGATGTCTAAGTGTGCGCGCCGTACTCGCCGTAGTAGATTTGGACGCCGTAAGCGCAGCGTTCCACTCTTCGGTGGACTCCGTGATTACGTGGTCTAGATGTGTGAGTGTGTGCCTATGTCGAATATACCAGACCGTAAGGCCCTTAATCAGTGACCGACCGAACGTAGTCGACGGACTTTCTTCCTGACAGATTCCTAAGATGCAGAGGCAGGCAGACGGGAGCCCAAACCCCCGAGGTACGCCCGAAATAAAATAAAAAGAAATGGGCAAACTGTTGATACCTTTCAATGTATGATATTATAAGATCTCATGTACACAGTTTGGACAATAAATGACATCTATCTATCTAGCATGGTTATAATAATATCTGGCAGTGTCTGCTTTAACACGTTCATAGTCCCCATACAAAATGTTTCAATTTTCTTGGACGTCCAAGCAAAGTGAGTAATCTTTCATATTCATATTCATTTAATCATTGCCTTGTGTGTATAGATCTTATAACAATTGAGAATGTCAATGGGTGTTCAAAATCACTTGAAAGTCTGTTACAGTAAAGCTTTTATCTAAACAAATACACTTATTTTTGTTTCATTCAAAAATACTCAGTAGTTCCGATTTTACAGGCATTTAAAGTTCGCATAAAATATTGCGTCCCGCTTAGGGTCAATGGCCGCGCGTGACGTCATTAAGCAACGCCTCGCTTGGTCGCAAGTACGATTTGGTATCTCGCGTGGTGTTTTGTTTTGTTTTACCGCTTGTTAATAACACATATTAATAAAAAAATGTTTAGTACAGTCAGCAGCAATGGTTGCTACGCGGGCGAGGTGTTCAAAATGATCTACACACGCTCTTATTTAATTTATATGATGCCGCCGGAACGGAAGAGAGGCACTGGAACTGTCTAACAGAAAGTGATATCGTAGTCGAGTTTGAGCTTGTTTGATTTGTTGTCTTGAGTACTTACCACTAGACCCGATGTCGAGGGTCTGATGATGCAGGCGGAAGAGAGGCACTGGAACTGTCTAAGGACAAGCGATAAAGTAGTCGAGTTTGGGCTTGTTTGTTTTGTTGCCTTGAGTACTTACCACTAGATCTGATGTCGAGGGTCTGATGATGCAGCCGGAAGAGAGGCACTGGAACTGTCTAACTAACGGAAAAACATAAAGTAGGTAGTCGAGTTTGGGCTTGTTTGTTTTGTTGTCTTGAGTACTTACCCCTAGACCTGATGTCGAGGGTCTGATGATGCAGCCGGAAGAGAGGCACTGGAACTGCCCAACGAAAAGTGATAAAGTAGTCGAGTTTGAGCTTGTTGTTTTGTTGTCTTGAGTACTTACCAGTAGACCTGATGTCGAGGGTCTGATGATGCAGCCGGAAGAGAGGCACTAGAACTGTCTAACGGAAAGTCATAAAGTAGTCGAGTTTGGGCTTGTTTGTTTTGTTGTCTTGAGTACTTACCCCTAGACCTGATGTCGAGGGTCTGATGATGCAGCCGGAAGAGAGGCACTGGAACTGCCCAACGAAAAGTGATAAAGTAGTCGAGTTTGAGCTTGTTGTTTTGTTGTCTTGAGTACTTACCAGTAGACCTGATGTCGAGGGTCTGATGATGCAGCCGGAAGAGAGGCACTGGAACTGCCTAACGAAAAGTGATAAAGTAGTCGAGTTTGAGCTTGTTTGTTTTGTTATCTTGAGTACTTACCACTAGACCTGATGTCGAGGGTCTGATGATGCAGCCCGAAGAGAGGCACTAGAACTGTCTAACGGAAAGTCATACAGTAGTCGAGTTTGTGCTTGTTTGTTTTGTTGTCTTGAGTACTTACCACTGGACCTGATATCGAGGGTCTAATGATGCAAGCAGAAGAGAGGCACTGGAACTGCCTAATGAAAAGTGATAAAGTAGTCGAGTTTGGGCTTGTTTGTGTGTGTGCCTCTCCTTCGGCTGCATCATCAGACCCTCGACATCAGGTCTAGTGGTAAGTACTCAAGACAACAAAACAAGCCCAAACTCGACGACTTTATCACTTTTCGTTTGACAGTTCCAGTGCCTCTCTTTCGGCTGCATCATCAGACCCTCGACATCAGTTCTAGTGGTAATTATCCAAGACAACAAAACAAACATGCCTAAGTTCGACTACCGTAGCACTTTCCGTTAGGCAGTTCCAGTGCCTCTCTTCCGGCTGCATCATCAGATCCTCGACATCAGGTGTAGTGGTAAGTACCTAAGACAACAAAACAAACAAGCCCAAACTCGACTACTATATCACTTGTCCTTAGGCGGTTCCAGTGCCTCTCTTCCAGCTGCATCATCAGTCCCTCGACATCAGGTCTAGTGGTAAGTACTCAAGACAACAAAACAAACAAGCTCAAACTCGACTACTTTATCACTTTTCGTTAGGCAGTTCCAGTACTTCCAGTGCCCCTCTTCCGGCTGCGTCATCAGACCCTCGACATCAGGTCAAGTGGTAAGTACTCAAGATCACAAAACAAACAAGCCCAAGCTCGACTACTTTATCGCTTGTCCTTAGACAGTTCCAGTGCCTCTCTTCCGGCTGCATCATCAAACCCTCGACATCAGGTCTAGGGGTAAGTACTCAAGACAACAAAACAAACAAGCTCAAACTCGACTACTTTATCGCTTGTCCTTAGACAGTTCCAGTGCCTCTCTTCCGGCTGCATCATCAAACCCTCGACATCAGGTCTAGGGGTAAGTACTCAAGACAACAAAACAAACAAGCTCAAACTCGACTACTTTATCACTTTTCGTTAGGCAGTTCCAGTACTTCCAGTGCCCCTCTTCCGGCTGCGTCATCAGACCCTCGACATCAGGTCGAGTGGTAAGTACTCAAGATCACAAAACAAACAAGCCCAAGCTCGACTACTTTATCGCTTGTCCTTAGACAGTTCCAGTGCCTCTCTTCCGGCTGCATCATCAAACCCTCGATATCAGGTCTAGTGGTAAGTACCCAAGACAACAAAACAAACAGGGACGTATATGTGGGGGGGGTTTAGGGGGTTCAAACCCCCCCCTTAGGCTCGATGGTCTGATAATTTTCACAGAAAAATATTGCATGATTCTTTCCGAATTAAAAAAAAAAACAATTTTCTGCGGTCAGCCGAGGTAAAACTAATATTTAAAAAAAAACTACGCACACTTTCAAATCTAAAACAATCACGCGCGCACACAATATCTCACATACGGCGCATACTCAAAACACTAAATTTGAGCAATAATAGTTGCAGTTGACCTTACTAGCGTTTACACAAGGTCCATTATCGGATGGTCTTTACTCATTACTCTCATTAGATACAAATGTTGTTAAGGATCATATTTCATATACATTCTCGAAGACAATAGCCCTTATGTCCCCAAATACGGGCGGGCCGGCTCGTCAATATGGCCGCCACTCAGCCATGATGATTTTTTTTGAACGACTTTGTTATTTGTAATCGATGTTCAATTTACGATTTGAATTGAATGAATTAAAAATAAAATGTGAAATTATAATGAAATTTTTATTTAATTTGGACTGACTCGACTAATGAATTTTTATAAAATGTGGTATGGTATAGAGGCTGTTAAGGTTAAGACGTATTCCTTGAAACAGGCGCAGGCGCCAAATTCAAACTGACCTGATAGTTCGTCGAGTACTTGTTTCAAACTTGAATCTTAATAGAAGTTTTATCTATTATAATTCAAGTTTCAAACACATGTATTCGGCTAATTCGGCGTACTTTCAATGCTGAGAGTTGTGAGATTTTTGAATTTGCCGGCTTTGCCGCTTGTTTCAAGGGACACGACCGACGACTCGCTTTACACTCTAATGTTCTTTCTCCTGTGCATACTTTTTTTAGCGGTTAAGTTTGCGGTGATTCCTATTTCAACCAAGTGACCTCAAGTGTCTAGTATATCGCAAAATTACTTATTGTTTTATTTTTGCTGTTTACTATAATTCATAGAGTATTGAATATTGATATTTATAGAGTGTAAGTGGTACTGACTGTGTATAACCCTGAACTTGTAAAATGTCGTCGAAAAGAAAACAAAGTGATTTACGTTCATTTTTCATATGTAAAAAGAAGAAAGAAGGTATTGGTGAGGTGGAACAGTTTTCTGAAAATACGAATCCATCGGCAACTTCATCGGGTAGATAAATTTGAATTTTGGTTTTTTCTTATTATTCTAATCTAAGTAAACAAAACAAACCTACTTGTTTGTGTTGTGGCTATATTAGCCGTGATGATCGGTGGTGGTGGGTGTGGGTGGTGTGTGAACTGTGTGTGGTGGATTTTGATTGATCTTAAAACCGGCACCTATATATAAAATATAATACATATGTATGTACTTAGTACTTAGCTTAACTTTCAATTCGATCCGATAATAATACCTAATCTATCAGTACGTACGAAGGAAGACAAGTATGTTTTGTTATTAAGTACCGTGAATTTTGTATTGTGATGGGTTCCTAATATATTTATTTATATATATATATATATATATAGTATATAGTCCTCCTCGCCGTATCCGGCGACAGCGACTCCGTCAACTGTTTTTTATTTAGGAATAGGGAACGCTCTGATGTGGCTCGCAAATCCAAAGTTTGTTTTGAAAATGTAGCTGGCCAGGCTAGCTAAGTTGTAGGTAGGTATTGCGGATAGGTATTAGGTATATAGTATATACATTTACGCCGCGAGTTGCATTTTTCGGTACTTATCTAAATCTAAATCCGAATTCTAAGTACAGTACATTATACATACTTTACTTATACTAGTAGTTAAATGGAATTTAATGGAAATAATCTATCTTAGGTTAATTATATAGTTATGCCTTACGACCCAGGTCGTAAATCATAATAAATGGGTGAAATGAATGGGAGCCGACCACCGACCACTCCACCATCCCATCATCAAATCGTGGCCATGGTGACAAAGTTTGCAAATTCGTTGGTGACATTGTGACACTTTTTTATGCCTATCTCCCATGCTCCTGCTGCGGACGACGGGACGGGAGACGAAAGACAGTGAGGGCGGTATGAAGTGTGCGCGAGGCGGGGCAAACTGATGGGACGGGAGCGTCAATCGGCTCGATAGACAAAGTTGGACGTCATCGTCAACCTAAACAAATTGTGTATAGCTATTTTAGAAATGTAATAAAAATAAAAATATAATACAAACCTTAAAGTTAAACATATTTCATTAATTTTGATTTAAATATATATTTTTTTCAATTACTTAAACTCAAAATGAGTTGAAATCAGTAATATTGTCATTAATCGACATATTCACTATATTTGTATGAAAGATTTTATTTCCAATAGATTACAAAATATACAATTACATTTTACATTACTCATTGTATTGTATGTATATCACAATGTATCAAATTAGGTAAGGTTAATGTCGAATATTTTAAAGGGATATTCGAAGTCGTATATCATGTGCGTGGACCATGGGAGTGTCACATTCGAAATTTCCATTGCCAAGCTATAGATAGTTTCTCTATATCACTGTTCGACATCTCCTTCTTTCAGTGACGGCGGATAAAATAGCGCCAAAGCGATCTTCGCCATTGACGACGACACCGCTCCCGTCACCGCCGCCACTGCCTTCGCCACTGCCGCCTTCGTCACCACCGGCACCGCCGCCGCTGCTGCCGCCGCCACCACCGCCAGCACCTTTGACTACACTTCCACACGAATATGATATTGGAAGATTTATTGCTCAGACTCCACAAAGTGATGCAGAAAAAATTAAAGCATTAAAAGAACCTTGGATTCCCCCTGAAACATTCAGATTTCCTGTGACGGATAAAAGGCACTTGTCCTTTCAACGTCATTGGATGAAAAAATATCCATGGCTAGTTTATACAGCAGTCGCACCACAAGGAGCCATGTGTAAAATGTGCGTTTTATTTGGTAAAACGGAAGGAGGTCGTGGTGATCAAGAGCTAGGATCTTTTGTTAAAAAACCTTATAATAACTGGAAAAAAGCTTTAGAAAGCTTTGATAGCCACGAAAATACTAGATATCATAAATTTGCTATAGAGCAGGCGAAAAATTTTACTATGACTGCGGAAGGAAAAGCTCTTGATGTTATAGAAAAAATAAATATAAAAAATGACGTTATTGCACTAGAAAATAGAAAAAGGCTAATAGCAATAGTAGAGACGATATTGTTGTGCGGACGGCAGGAAATGTCTTTAAGAGGAGACAATGAATCAGGTGCCATCGGACTAGACGAGCCCGCACACAATGATGGCAATTTTCGAGCGCTCCTACGTTACCGCGCCCGATCTGGCGACGAAGCTCTTAAAAATCACCTTCTTACGCAAAATAACCACTGCCGATCGATGTACACTTCAGCGCCCATCCAAAATGAAATCATTGAATTATGCGGAAATGAAATACGACAACGTATTATTAACAGAATCAATGACAAAGAAGACGGATACTTCACTGTTCTTGCAGATGAAACCCAAGACGTATCGCGACAAGAACAGCTTGCACTTTGCTTGCGTTACGTTGATATATCATCCGGGACAGCTTTGATACGAGAGGACTTCCTCGATTTCGTCCATGTCCAAGACGTAACCGCGCAAGGTTTAGCTACTACGATTATATCTAAACTATTGTCCTATAAAGTAAATATGGATAATTTGGTTGGGCAAGGTTTTGATGGAGCTGCGGTCATGAGCGGCCGACTAAGAGGTGTAAGAACGTTGATTGCAGAACAATATCCAAAAGCTCAATTTGTACATTGCGCCGCACACGTTTTAAACTTAGTGTTGGTGCATTCGTGTGAGATACCCATGATTCGCAATTGCATTGGGACAATAAAGAGCGTAATTAATTTCTTTCGTTTGTCTCCACTTCGGGATCATCTTCTTAAAAGAGCAGCCGACGAAATTGGGGCATCCCACTCAACGCTAATATCTCTTTGCGAGACGCGCTGGACTGAGAAACACACGTCAGTCGAAAGGTTTGCTGAAATGTTCCCTGTAGTTCGCGACACTTTGGAAGTCATTCAAAACGCTCCCTCTAGCAACCGAGAAGTAACTACACAAGCATGCCAATTAAAATCTTCGGTAGAAAATAGTCAATTTATAATGTCACTTGTCATTTTGAGAAAAGTGTTTTCATACACAACTAACTTAAGCAAAGCGCTGCAGAAAGTGAATGTCGACTTAGTAAATTCGTGCGAACATGCAAACACAGTCAAAGTGACCCTACAAAAAATACGAGAGGAAGATAAGTTTGCTGCCCTGTTTGAAGAGGCAAAAGGACTAAGCCCTAGCGGTGAAATAGTGGCTCCTCGGATAACTGGTCGACAAACCCACCGCAATAATGTTCCAGGAGAGACTGCTGAAATCTATTATCGACGTAATGTGTACTACCCTTTCTTGGAACACTTAGTGACAGAATTAGACGCTAGATTTAAGCCTCACGAGAATATTATTGAAACATTACAAATGATTCTGCCTACGAAGACAAATATTGACAATGCCAACAAAACAGAATTGTCAAAAGTCGCAAACACATTTCTCGGCAAAATAGACGACAAAAAATTCAATTCAGAATATGAATTATGGCACAACCACTGGTCATGCTTAGAGCCCGATAGAAAGCCCACGACTGCAATTGAGGCGATTGACCAGTGCGATCCCGATTTCTTCCCTCTAATACGAAAGTTGCTGTTGATACTGGCAAAGTTGCCAGTATCAACAGCAACTGCTGAAAGAAGTTTTTCGACCTTGAAAAGGTTGAAGACCTATCTAAGGAATCGAACCGGGCAAGAGCGCCTTACTGGTCTGGCATTGATGTCCATTCATCGTGAGATTGGTTCATCAATAAACGCACTAGAAATAGTGAACCAACTAACTGTAAGAAGAAAACGACTTAACATAATTATATAATTGTAATTGTTGTGTTGGTTCATTGGTTGATTTTTTCGACAAATATTTATTTGTCGATTTCTTCACAAATATTTATATTAGAAATATTTTTAAAAATAAATCTTCATGAATGTTTTATTTAAGTTGCACTGTTCGTATGTAAGTTTTCGTCGAACTTTACAAAACTTTTTTATTGAAGTAAAATTTGTCGCTCGCTGCGCTCACGTTTTATTCTAGGTACCTACTTGAATTTTGTCCCTCGTCCCCCCCCTTAGACATTCTATATCTACGTGCTTGAAAACAAACAAGCCCAAGCTCGACTACTTTAGCACTTTCAGTTAGGCAGTTCCAGTGCCTCTCTTCCGGTTGCATCATCAGACCCTCGACATCAGGTCTAGTGGTAAGTACCCAAGACAACAAAACAAACAAGCCCAAACTCGACTACTTTATCGCTTGTCCTTAGACAGTTCCAGTGCCTCTCTTCCGGCTGCATCATCAGACCCTCGACATCGGGTCTAATGGTAAGTACTCAAGACAACAAAACAAACAAGCCCAAGCTCGACTACTGTAACACTTTCAGTTAGGCAGTTCCAGTGCCTCTCTTCCGGCTGCATCATCAGACCCTCGATATCAGGTCTAGTGGTAAGTACCCAAGACAACAAAACAAACAAGCCCAAACTCGACTACTTTATCGCTTGTCCTTAGACAGTTCCAGTGCCTCTCTTCCGGCTGCATCATCAGACCCTCGACATCAGGTCTAGTGGTAAGTACTCAAGACAACAAAACAAACAAGCCCAAACTCGACTACTTTATCACTTGTCCTTAGGCAGTTCCAGTGCCTCTCTTCCGGCTGCATCATCAGGCCTGGCCAATTTTACCGGCGCAATGATGGTAGTATTTGTGCATTTTGGCATAACACACGATTTTCTAGTGTTTGGATTGGACAATTTTTTAAAACAATTATTATTTCTTGCGAATCGCAAGGCAGCGGTACGAAAGCGCGCGAACGGAGTGAGCGAGTGTTGCTGTATGACGTCACGCGCATTGAACGCGGCCCGGTCGTCGCGCGCTCACTTTAAATGCAGGGCTCGGAACCGGTTTTTTTTTAACCGGTTAAAACCGGTTTATTTGGGTTTAGCTCCGAACTTTATTGAGAGCGCGAACGTTTTAAGAACTTTATAAAAACCGGTTTATTCCACGAGTGACGCGGCCGCGGCGAGCCGCGTCGGGCCCCTGGCGGGGGTCGGTGTAGGTCCTTACGCACACAGACACAAGCACGCGTTGCAACTTGTCGGGTAACTTTTGTAGACGCGTGCGAGTTGTACGACTGACAATACAGATGTGCGTGCGCTGCGTAGTAGATTTAAAATAATTGTATTAAACATGGGTAGAAAGCGAAGGAATTCGATTTACACATACTTCGAATATAATGAAGACAGTAAAACTTCAAAGTGTTCAATGGAAAACTGTGAAAAAGTAATACGGGTAAGTAAGAGAATCAATTATTTAAATGACAAATAATATTTCGCTCTAATTATCAAAATGCATAGTTATATTAAACACGATGGATAATTATTGATATTTAGGGACATCATATCACCATAATGCGACCGACTCCGGCTGTTTGATGTGAATCCTACCCACCTGTGTGGTGGCAGCAGACGGAGTCGAAGCGCGTCTTACTACTTGGGCACAGTCAAAGGAATTTAACCTTTACGACAGTCTGTCAAATACGAAAACTGTCACATGGATGCATCATGGATGGCGTGTAGTCATGCCATTAGTCATGAATGTCAAACGCAAAATTGAACTTGGATTTCATATTTAAATGGCGGCAGCAGTGGTGGACGCGTGAAATATAATATGTACTTATGTTATGTATGCTATTTCCAATATTATAGATTATTCCTTACATGTATAGTCCTACCGGTACGCCAAAATATGCTGCAAATGGTGTTAAAAGCATGAAAATCAATTTGACCCGTTGGACGAATAAATAAATAAAAACCAAGTGCGAGTCGGACTCGCGTACGAAGGGTTCCGTACCATTATTTATAAATATTAAAATTAATATTAATTAACATTAATATCAAGTACAATTTTGGTCAAGTGCGAGTCGGATTTTAGTTTTCCCATACATTTTGAGACCCTGCGCCTAAGGCAACGAGCAAAATACTTTTAAAAAACTTTGCTCGTTGATTTCATCAGACAATGGGTCTCAAAATGTTTTTGTATGGGAGCCCCGTTAAATATTTACTGTATCCCGATTTTTAGTATTTGTTGTTATAGCGGCAACCGAAATACATCATCTGTGAAAGTTTCAGATGTCTAACTATTACGGTTCATGAGATACAGCCTGGTGACAGACGGACGGACAGACGGACGGACCGAGGGACGGACAGCGAAGTCTTAGTAATAGTTTTACCCTTTGGGCACGGAACCCTAAAAAAGGAAAGGAGTTAGTTTCAAAGATCTTTATTTCTCATTTAGAATAATACATATTCACTTATATGAGAATTATTAAACAAACATGCTAGTAAATAGTTATCGGTGACCGAACGCTTAAATACTTACTTAATTATTGAAATAAAGTATGGTATGTAGTAACTTAATAAAGTACACAATACAAACATTTTTTTTGTCGGGTTATGATATGACGTTATCTTTTTTTGTATGGGATAAAAAAACTCTTTTCGGACACCCATCGTGTGTGGTATCTAATGAAATGGCTTTCTGGGCCGGTTCTAAAAATATATCACATCGTTACATTTCCGTCACTTGTTAAATGACCGACTCACGTGCTCGGTACTGCTCGAGACCATTAAATAAATAAATAAAAATCATTTATTTCGGAGTTATCATCCATAATTGGTTAGTACAAATAAACTTAAAAATAGTGTTGCTGCCATTTTAATATGACATCGATATAGAAGGTTCAGATTCCCCTGACTACTATTTAAGGCGAAACCTGTCCCAAAATACACCGCTCGAAGGTGTGATAGCGTTCGTAATTGACTACTTTATTATTCGAAATATATAAAAATTGAGTTTTTTTTTCTTTTGGTAATACCTGGAGATATTTCTTATGAGTTCTTGGGGCCCAACACACAATTCGATTAAATTGGTTGGATAGAAAATAATCGCAAAGTAGTAAGCTCCAATCTTACATTTTAAAGACATATTTGTGTGACTAAAATCCTGTACCATTTCATTGTTATATTTCGTTTTTTCTTTCGCGTCCTCTTACTACTCATTATATGTGCGATGTCTTCTAGGTCTAATTTTTTTTAAATATTAACTTATATTATTGACTATGCTTAAATATTTACGAAAGCTACGCGCAGAGCTTCCGTAGAGAGCGGGATGATTAAATGCAAACTCACGTGTGTTAGAGCGGGACTTTATTTTGGGACGGGTTTCGCCTTAAACAACTACAACAACGCCCAAAATAAGGGTTTCGTCAATAAGCTATTAATTTATGTGTGGTTTGTTTTAGGGAAACCATGGTGCTAATCTATTGAGACATTTTTACACGCAACACAGGCGACAGTATGAACATATCCTGCAAGAAAATAATAGAAATAAGGAAAATATACCACAGACACAGCCAGAGCCAGTAAACAAAAATACAGTTATGAAAAATTGTACGGAGTTAGTTACGATTCATGGTCGACCGTTTTCGATTTTAGAGGATGACGCTTTTAAAAACTTAATATCCTTGATACCGAATTCAAGCCCTGAATCTGTGAATATTAAAAACATTAAAACAATGATCCAAGGAAATGCTTATGACATACGCAGCAAAGTCTATGACGAGTTACAGGATCAACTTGTGTCGTTAAAAGTTGACGTGGCATCAGTCAAATCTAGAAGATTTTTCGGTATTAACGTCCAGTATATTATGAATGGTAAAATCGTTCTTAGAAACCTTGCCGTCCTTGAGTTACATGAGAGGAACACTGCCGATTTTCTGAAAGAAACAGTGATACTAGTCCTAAGTCGTTTCGGGATTGAGCTTAAACAATTGTATTCCGTTACCTCTGATAACGGAGCCAATATGATTCTTATGTCCAAAAAGTTGGAAGAAGAAATGCAAGAGGAAGATGATACACCTGGTAATGATGAAGATCCTGACTATGCAGAAGACGAGACCGAATATGAGATGTGGCTTGCAGGAGCACGTAACTTAGACTTCGATATTGACAGTCAAAGCCAAAACAAATTGACTACAGTTCGATGCGCGGCCCATACATTACAGCTCGCGGTAAGAGATGCTTGTAATGAGGTTGGTGATCTTTTAAATCAATGTCGCCACATAGCCCGTTTACTCCGCTCACCAAATAATGCTCTTCAACTAAGAATTAACGGCTTACCACAAGCAATCCTCGATTGTCCTACGAGATGGGATTCTACAGCAGACATGTTGGAGCGCATATTGTTGTTAAAAGACTTTTTGAGTCAACGTGTGGAACCCGCATTCCAGACATTTGCTGTAGAAGATACATGGCAAAAACTTGCTGAAACTCTTGATGTTTTAAAACCCTGTCGAATTCTGTCAAAAACAATACAAAATGAACAACTGACTTTTGGAGACTTCTATCTTGCTTGGCTGGAATGTATCCTTAAAATCGAGAAGAATGCCAATGTTTTTGGCTTATTCTTAGTCATTTGTATGAGAGAGCGAGAAAAGAATCTTCTTGAAAATGAATGTTTTCTGAGTGCGATTTATTTAGATCCAAGAGTTAATGCTCTGTTATCAAGTGAACAGCTGGTATCAGCTCGTGATCATCTAGTGCAAACATATCAAAGATACGCAAAGTTGACCTTGGACAATAATTCAAGTGAAACAGAAGATGCAGCACCAGTTGATGCCGTACCATCAACTTCAGACTCTGACTCTGTGCTAGACGATTATCTGCAAAGGCAGTTCAGGCAGCGAAATCGGTTCCGAGACTCACCTAATGTAAACACTATCAATAATTTACGAAGTAATTTGGTTGCATTTCTTAATGAACCTATGCTTCCTTCTACTAACAGCATATTAAAATATTGGGAGTCAAAGAAAGTAACGAATCCCCAACTATATTTACTTGCCAAAATTGTCTTGGCAACACCAGCAACACAGGTTAGTGTAGAGAGACTCTTCTCGTCTTTGAAGTTCGTAATGAACAACTTAAGAATGTCTTTAAAGGATACAACCATTGAAGATATTTTAGTAGTTAGAAATAACCAATTGTATCCAGGGATCGGAACCGGTTTCCAAATACCGGTATTATTTTGTTCCTAAACCGGTTTGATTTCGTTCTTACATAATACCGGTTTATCAAAATACCTGTTAGTGAAAGAACGAATTATTTCGGTTATCAGTATTCTAGGAGAACGGAATTTTAACGTTCCGTGGAACTTTATCAAACCGGTTTAAAATGTCACGACTGTCACTTTCTCACTTTTGAAGGCTTTGTCGTCAGGTAATACCATCACCCGCGGGCCCCGCGGCGCGTGTGCGCTTATAATATTTAGATTAGAAGCTAATTTATATGATGCCGCCGGAACGGAAGACAGCCACTGGAACTTCCTAACGGAAAGTGCTACGGTAGACGAGATGGGGCTCGTTTGTTGTGTTGTCTTGAGTACTTACCACTGGACCTGATGTCGAGGGTCTGATGATGCAGCCGGAAGAGAGTCACTGGAACTGCCTAACGGAAAGTGATAAAGTAGTCGAGTTTGGGCTTGTTTGTTTTGTTGTCTCGAGTACTTACCACTGGACCTGATTTCGAGGGTCTGATGATGCAGCCGGAAGAGAGTCACTGGAACTGCCTAACGGAAAGTGATAAAGTAGTCGAGTTTGAGCTTGTTTGTTTTGTTGTCTTGAGTACTTACCACTGGACCTGATGTCGAGGGTCTGATGATGCAGCCGGAAGCGAGTCACTGGAACTGCCTAACGGAAAGTGATAAAGTAGTCGAGTTTGGGCTTGTTTGTTTTATTGTCTTGAGTACTTACCACTGGACCGATGTCGAGGGTCTGATGATGCAGCCGGAAGAGAGGCAATGGAACTGCCAAACAGAAAGTGATAAAGTAATCGAGTTTGGGCTTGTTTGTTTTGTTGTCTTGAGTACTTACCACTGGACCTGATGTCGAGGGTCTGATCATGCAGCCGGAAGAGAGCCACTGGAACTGCCTAACGGAAAGTGATAAAGTAGTCGAGTTTGGGCTTGTTTGTTTTGTTGTCTTGAGTACTTACCACTGGATCTGATGTCGAGGGTCTGATGATGCAGCCGGAAGAGAGGCACTGGAATTGCCTAACGGAAAGTAATAAAGTAGTCGAGTTTGGGCTTGTTTGTTTTGTTGTCTTGAGTACTTACCCCTGGACCGATGTTGAGGGTCTGATGATGCAACCGGAAGAGAGGCACTGGAACTGCCTAACGGAAAGTGATAAAGGAGTGGAATTTGGGCCTGTTTGTTTTGTTGTCTTGAGTACTTACCACTGGACCTGATGTCGAGGGTCTTATGATGCAGCCGGAAAAGAGCCACTGGAACTGCCTAACGGAAAGTAATAAAGTAGTCGAGTTTGGGCTTGTTTGTTTTGTTGTCTTGAGTACTTACCACTGGACCGATGTTGAGGGTCTGATGATGCAACCGGAAGAGAGGCACTGGAACTGCCTAACGGAAAGTGATAAAGGGGTCGAGTTTGGGCTTGTTTGTTTTGTTGGCTTGAGTACTTACCACTAGACCTGATTTCGAGGGTCTGCTGATGCAGCCGGAAGACAGCCACTCGAACTGCCTAACGGAATGTGATAAAGTAGTCGAGTTTGGGCTTGTTTGATTTGTTATCTTGAGCACTTATCACTGGACCTAATGTTGAGGGTCTGATGATGCAGCCGGAAGTGAGCCACTGGAACTGCCTAACGGAAAGTGATAAAGTAGTCGAGTATGGGCTTATTTGTTTTGTTGTCTTGAGTACTTAGCACTAGAACTGATGTCGAGGGTCTGATGATGCAGCCGGAAGAGAGCCACCGGAACTGCCAAACGGAAAGTGCTACGGTAGTCGAGTTTAGGCTTGTTTGTTTTGTTATCTTGAGCACTTACCACTGGACCTGATGTTGAGGGTCTGATGATGCAGCCGGAAGAGAGCCACTGGAACTGCCTAACGGTAAGGGATAAAGTAGTCCGTTCCGTCCGTTTGGCAGTTCCGGTGGCTCTCTTCCGGCTGCATCATCAGACGCTCGACATCAGGTCTAGTGGTAAGTACTCAAGACAACAAAACAAACAAGCCCAATCTCGACTAGATTATAACTTTCTGTTAGACAGTTCCAGTGCCTCTCTTCCGGCTGCATCATCAGACACTCAACATCAGGTCTAGTGGTAAGTACTCAAGACAACATGACCAACAAACCCAAACTCGACTACTTTATCACTTTCCTTTAGACAGTTCCGTAGCCTCTCTTCCGGCTGCATCATCAGACCCTCGACATCAGGTCCAGTGGTAAGTACTCAAGACAACAAAACAAACAAGCCCAAACTCGACTACTTTATCACTTTCCGTTAGACAGTTCCAGTGCCTCTCTTCCGGCTGCATCATCAGACCCTCGATATTAGGTCTAGTGGTAAGTACTCAAGACAACAAAACAAACAAGCCCAAACTCGACTATCGTAGCACTTACCGTCAGGCAGTTCCAGTGCCTTTCTTCCGACTGCATCATCAGACCCTCGACATCAGGTCCAGTGCTAAGTACTCAAGACAACAAAACAAACAGGCCCAAACTCGACTACTTTATCACTTTCCGTTAGACAGTTCCAGTGCCTCTCTTCCGACTGCATCATCAGACCCTCGACATCAGATCCAGTGGTAAGTACTCAAGACAACAAAACAAACAAGCCCAAACTCGACTACCGTAGCACTGTCCTTTAGGCAGTTCCAGTGGCTCTCTTCCGGCAGCATCATCAGACCCTCGACATTAGGTCCAGTGCTATGTACCCAAGAGAACAAATCAAACAAGCCCAAACTCGATTACTTTATCACTTTCCGTTAGGCAGTTCCAGTGCCTCTCTTCCGGCTGCATCATCAGACCCTCGACATCAGGTCCAGGGGTATGTACTCAAGACAACAAAACAAACAAGCCCAAACTAGCCTACTTTATCACTTTCCGTTAGGCAGTTCCAGTGGCTCTCTTCTGGCTGCATCATCAGACCCTCGACATCAGGTCCAGTGGTAAGTACTCAAGACAACAAAACAAACAAGCCCAAACTCGACTACCGTGGCACTGTCCTTTAGGCAGTTCCAGTGGCTCTCTTCCGACAGCATCATCAGACCCTCGACATCAGGTCCAGGGGTATGTACTCAAGACAACAAAACAAACAAGCCCAAACTCGACTACTTTATCACTTTCCGTTAGGCAGTTCCAGTACCTCTCTTCCGGCTGCATCATCAGACCCTCGACATCAGGTCCAGGGGTAAGTACTCAAGACAACAAAACAAACAAGCCCAAACTCGATTACTTTGTCACTTTCCGTTAGGCAGTTCCAGTGCCTCTCTTCCGGCTGCATCATCAGAACCTCGACATCAGGTCCAGTGGTAAATACTCAAAACAACAAAACAAACAAGCCCTAACTTGACTACTTTATCACTTTCCGTTAGACAGTTCCAGTGCCTCTCTTCCGGCTGCATCATCAGACCCTCGACATCAGGTCCAGTGCTAAGTACTCAAGACAACAAAACAAACAAGCCCAAACTCGACTACCGTAGCACTGTCCTTTAGGCAGTTCCAGTGGCTCTCTTCCGGCTGCATCATCAGAACCTCGACATCAGGTCCAGTGGTAAATACTCAAAACAACAAAACAAACAAGCCCTAACTCGACTACTTTATCACTTTCCGTTAGACAGTTCCAGTGCCTCTCTTCCGGCTGCATCATCAGACCCTCGACATCAGGTCCAGTGGTAAGTACTCAAGACAACAAAACAAACAAGCCCAAACTCGACTACCGTAGCACTGTCCTTTAGGCAGTTCCAGTGGCTCTCTTTCGACAGCATCATCAGACCCTCGACATCAGGTCCAGGGGTATGTACACAAGACAACAAAACAAACAAGCCCAAACTCGACTACTTTATCACTTTCCGTTAGGCAGTTCCAGTACCTCTCTTCCGGCTGCATCATCAGACCCTCGACATCAGGTCCAGGGGTAAGTACTCAAGACAACAAAACAAACAAGCCCAAACTCGATTACTTTGTCACTTTCCGTTAGGCAGTTCCAGTGCCTCTCTTCCGGCTGCATCATCAGAACCTCGACATCAGGTCCAGTGGTAAGTAAGTACTCAAAACAACAAAACAAACAAGCCCTAACTCGACTACTTTATCACTTTCCGTTAGACAGTTCCAGTGCCTCTCTTCCGGCTGCATCATCAGACCCTCGACATCAGGTCCAGTGGTAAGTACTCAAGACAACAAAACAAACAAGCCCAAACTCGACTACCGTAGCACTGTCCTTTAGGCAGTTCCAGTGGCTCTCTTCCGACAGCATCATCAGACCCTCGACATTAGGTCCAGTGGTATGTACCCAAGACAACAAAACAAACAAGCCCAAACTCGATTACTTTATCACTTTCCGTTAGGCAGTTCCAGTGCCTCTCTTCCGGCTGCATCATCAGACCCTCGACATCAGGTCCAGGGGTAAGTACTCAAGACAACAAAACAAACAAGCCCAAACTCGACTACTTTATCACTTTCCGTTAGGCAGTTCCAGTGGCTCTCTTCTGGCTGCATCATCAGACCCTCGACATCAGGTCCATTGGTAAGTACTCAAGCTCAAGACAACAAAACAAACAAGCCCAAACTTGACAACTTTATCACTTTCCGTTAGGCAGTTCCAGTGCCTCTCTTCCGGCTGCATCATCAGACCCTCGACATCAGGTCCAGTGGTAAGTACTCAAGACAACAAAAGAAACAAGCCCTAACTCGACTACTTTATCACTTTCCGTTAGGCAGTTCCAGTGGCTCTCTTCTGGCTGCATCATCAGACCCTCGACATCAGGGCCATTAGTAAGTACTCAAGACAACAAAACAAACAAGCCCAAACTCGACTACTTTATCACTTTCCATTAGACAGTTCCAGTGCCTCTCTTCCGGCTGCATCATCAGACCCTCGATATCAGGTCTAGTGGTAAGTACTCAAGACAACAAAACAAACAAGCCCAAACTCGACTATCGTAGCACTTTCCGTTAGGCAGTTCCAGTACCTCTCTTCCGACTGCATCATCAGACCCTCGACATCAGGTCTATTGGTAAGTACTCAAGACAACAAAACAAACAAGCCCAAACTCGACTACTTTATCACTTTCCGTTAGGCAGTTCCAGTGGCTCTCTTCCGGCTGCATCATCAGACCCTCGACATCAGGTCTAGTGGTAAAATTTAATATCAAATTATAAATTAGCTTTCGCTTTCGCACTTCCGCTGCGGATAATAGTAACCCTTGGCGGCCTCTGTCAAAAATTCGAGTTAAGACTGGTTGTCTCCGTCGAAAACCGGTTAATTTCGTTCCACGGAAACGAAATTGGGCCCTGAACAGTTCCTTCACTAACCGGTTTTGAGTGCCGAAAACCAGAAACAAGAACGAAACCACAAACGCTATTCATTTCGGTTTGGGGTCAATGGCCGAAACCGGTTTGAAAATAATACCGGTATCCGATCCCTGATTGTATCACATATAATTTTGTTAAGCTGTCGTAGTAATTGACATGTTATGTTTATAGTTGATTGTACCTACGGTTATTTATTGGTTAAGAAAATGCAAGACTACCTACCGTAAAATCTTCCAATTGTAGTCCAGATCACCTAACTTCACTTGAGAAAGATTAATTGTTAGACTACAGTTAGGAGGTTTTGCGGCAAGTACTTCATGTTGATGATTCTCATAGATTCATTTCTATCTCTACTACTTGGACAAATATGTATGAATCAATTAGTAAAAAATATAATCCAGTAACTTTATACATTCAGAGCGTGCGTTAAATCGGTAGTTCTGATTTTTTGCAGACTTGTTTATGATGTTGGTCCAATGAATAAACCAAGTTTGTGACCTCGAGCGCCAAACTCAACTATCTCAAAAATCGAAAAAAAAAATTACAACCCTAAGGTGCTAGTTCCTGATAGTAACTTTATGTTCTTAAAGATGACTAAATTTGCTTTATATGAGACTACAACTGTCTCTGTAGACTCATAGTTTCCGAGATAAATCCATTCAAACTTTGAGAATGTCGAAAAAATTATGAGTTTGAAAGGATTTATCTCCGAAACATTTGGGTCTACATAGACTATATTAGTCCGAAATGGTAGCAAATTTAGTGTTCTTTAATATACTAAAAGAAGGTACTATCGCTACTATCAGAAACTAGTCCTGTAGGGTTATAACCGGTTTTATCGGCACAACTTTGTAAAAATATTGAAAAAACACTATTATAACTAGGGTTTGCTCCCGGGAAATACCGGTACCGAAAATACCGGGATTTCCCGGTTTTTTGAACCAAGGTAGGAACCGGTACTACGAAATCGAATTCCCGGTATTTTCGGGATTTTCGGGAAATGTAATTTGCAGCTTAAATTTAATACGCTAATCTATAAATGATTAGAGATATATCGATAAAATAACGCAAGCTATGTTTATAAACGGAAACATCGCTCTAACTCTCTAAGCAGCCAATTCACGACCACGGCTGGCGATTACTCCGTCCCGCTTATACAAATTCATCAGCGCCGTCACCTAACCAGTCCTCCATCCGCATACTTACCCCAACGTGCGTGTTCATTGTTCTACAGCTACACTATTAGTAGGTAGTCGCCCAACTAGCACCCAACCAGCACGCTAGCGTTAAGAATACCTGTATATCATTCTTATATCGGTTCCATATGATTATTAAAATGTTAACACATGCCTGTATAAAAATGTTAGAGCATGCTATAACATCGTTATAACCCCGAAACAGGCCCACGCTATACAACAGGTAAAGATTACAGAAGGCCTGTAGAGCAGTGATCTTTATACCCGTAGTGTTAACCAACCCTCGACAACAGCAATAATACCGATGAAGCTGAAGGCGAAGTGAATTAACACTCTTGTGCAGGTACTATTACAGGTACAGCAAGAGTGTTAATTCACCCTCAGCTAACACTTCCACCGGTATCACTGTGGTTGTAGAGGGTTGGTTTTGGTTACCGCTATGGGTTATAGAAGCGCTTCGGCTGAGAACGATTTACCACTTTAGACTTTATTACACCTATTAAAATATTTCAAGTGAGAATCTTACTTCTTTCTTATGAATATTATCCTACACAGTTACAATAAAATTATGTGACAAACAGCTTACCAAATGACAAAGGAATATTTGACAGAAGGAGATAAGCAATAACTAATTATTGAAATGATTTTTGTTTGTGAAGTGTAAACAATCTGCCCTCGTAATTTTACGGTTATTTTATACGCTTTTCAGTCAGTCAAGAATATTGTACAGGGTTTGTCTTCATTTATAACAATGTAACATAACGGTGTAATAATTACACTTACTATATTCTGGACAAACTCTGTACTACAACCTTAAGTTGTACAAGACACTCCACGGCAGCAATGATTATGACAGACTCTTGATTCAATTAAAGTTAAAATAATAATGAACAAATTGTAAGCATTTAGTAAACTCTTTGATATAATTTTGAGTCCTTTTTATAAAACGCTAAGATAAAATAAGCAAATTGATTGTGATTTATATAATGAATGTGTATTTTGATAACAAAACACGTGTATTTTCTTTTTGCATCCCTGATATTATTATCATATTGTCCAAAAAAGGTATTAGGCTAAAACTACTCACGTCTCAAAACCACCACAAGTAATTTCCCGAAAGTACCGAAAATACCGGGAAATCCCGGTTCCTCTACCGGCCAGTACCGAAAATCCCGGGACTGATAAATGGTACCGGTTCTGCATTCCCTAATTATAACCCTTAAAGACTAGTTGCTAATAGTAACTTCTTTTATATTTTTAAAGTAGACTAAATTTGCTACAACATCATATTTTCTCGGAAACTATTGAGTCTACAGAAACCATTCTAGTCTTATATAATAGCAAATTTTGTCATCTTGAAGAACATAAAGTTACTATCAGGAACTAGGACCTTAGGGTTTGTAATCTTATTTTTTTTTCGATTTTTGAGATAGTTGTGTTTGGCGCTCGAGGTCACATTTTTTTTTTTTTCAGGCGACAAGGTTACTGGATTAATAGGTATTTGCTGACATTTGTGTTACTCAGTAAAAAAAATAGATAACAATTAAGCTTTGTTTTAAATGAAAGAATATAAATGTTGTTATAATTGAAAACACATTAGAGATTTATTTACTTTATTAACACATTAGAGAGAGGAACCATTGAAGATATTTTAGTAGTTAGAAATAACCATTTGTATAGCACATATAATTTTGTTAAACTGTCGTAGTAATGGACATGTTATGTTTATAGTTGATTGTACCTACGGTTATTGGTCAAGAAAATGTATGACTACCTACCGTAAAACCTTCCAATTGTAGTCTAAATCACCTAACTACACTTGACAGAGATTAATTAGACTATAGTTAGGAGGTTTTGTGGCAAGTATTTCATGTTGATGATTCTCATAGATTCATTTCTATCTCTACTGCTTGGATAAATATTTATGTATCAATTAGCAAAAAATGTTTTTTCTGACATTTGTTTTAGTAAAAAAAGAATATAAATGTTGTTATTTAATAAAAACACAGGGAAACTGATTAAATTACTGATTTATTGAAAAGCGTTTAATTCTTATTGTTTAATTTCTACAATACCGCCTGGAAATCACACACACACACACACACTAGGGAGTAAAAGCTATGTTTAATTTTATACCGTCGTCTATATAACATAGTCAAATACTGGTTAATTGACCGTAATTTTAAGTAATACCTAATAATTAAAACAACTGTTAAATAATTTGTCGCAATAAAAGCCTTCCTTTTTACCTTTCTTAACATAATACTATAAAAACAATTACTTTGTTTTATCACGGTGGTCATCTCTCAAAGCATCTAAATACTTTAAAATATTGATATATGCTTTAGAGCGCATACATGGTGGCACAAACTGTAATTCACATATAAGCAAATTACCAAAATAATAGTTCCGCTTATCGAGGTTCTTATCAAATGTACACGATATACATTGTTTAATAACCGAGGTATCTTTTTCTTCTCCTGTTTTGGCATTATAATATTCACTTGATTTTTTTTTATTACAATCATTACTATTTTCGGCATCTTCATTCTCAATGAATCCTTCTTCTTTAGGGTTAGATGCATTGAGTCGTTTCTTAGGTGCGAGCAAGGACTGTGATTGATCTTCATCATCAGAATATTCGTTTTTTCTTTTCCGTGTTTCATCTGGAACAACATTATATATTTATTGACTAAAGATTGAAGTCACTATTTTACTATACAAATCAATAAACACAGTCATTATTTTCCGGTTAATGACTTTATTTATTATTTTATTACATCCATAGGTTTTTAGGGTGACACCACCAATTATGGATACTTTAAGACCAAGCACCAATAATGGACACTTCAACCCTTATTCAAAGATCATACGGTTTTAAATTGATTGTTCTATAATAAATGAATGACTCCTACTTTCTTTTAACTACATAAGAGTTAATGTACATAATGTGGCCATTACTGGTGGTGTCAGTGGTGTCATCCTAGTAAAGTACATTTTAATAAAACAAAAAGAAAACTTATCAGCTAGGATTAGTTAAAAATAAATAAAAGAAAATTAATTTATTTTAAAATAATAGTACACTTCCATTAAAATAATAGTAATTAGGTATATAAATTCTAATGCGATGAACGAGTTCTACGCAGACAAGGTCGACGGCGAAAACTAGTAAGTACAGTACCTACAATACAATATGTGTCACACGACAGGCACACTTTCGTATTTATTATATTAGTATAAGGATAGTCACTATAGTCAGTATAGTATTTATATTAAGGATACAGCCCAGGTAGCATGATTATAGGTTATGATACTTATGATTATGTGACATTTTAGTAGGTACATTTCAACAGTAAAGTGTGACCATAAAACCTATTGTGCTTGCTAGCTGGGCTGATATTTAAAGTACAGTCAACAGCAAAAATTGATGATCACTTTAATACTTTGCCCGTTTGCCGCACTAACGTAACAATCTTTGGGGCACTTAAAATCCAAAATTTCAAGTCTGTAGGTCATTTAGTTCCGAAGTTAAGCGAAAACAAAGTTTCGCATTTATGACACTCTTACTTACTGACTACGTTAACCAATCAGTAAACCAATATCAATAAATAAGACTTAATTACATTTAAGAATTACAACTTGCAAACTGAGAGATGAGTTAACAATGATTTGTCTGATTACTTACCGAAAGATTGAGAATTATCTTCATCAGGAAAAAATGGCTGACTATTTATCTGCTCCTCACGATCTGTTGATGTAATAATATAATCAGTTTTTTACGACACATTACCTTTTTACACATTCCACAAAAACTCGTAGGTACTTACCCATTATTCAATATTTTGGTAAGGCACTAAGTATTTCATGCAATGTTATTTATTTTATAACACGTAAACGTCCGTCCCGAAAGCGAAGTTCCGTTAATATGAATGAACACACACAAATGCAAACGGCTTGGAGGTATCCGGATAGGTAGGTAATCGTGGGTTCGTTTTAACCGTATTATATCGTTCTAAACCGGTTAATCGAACGAAACCTTTATATAAAGCTCCTCCGTAAACCGGTTTAAAAATAGCGGTTTTTGTACCGAAACCGAAATATAAGGGTTTTGCTGCAAGTATATCATAACGGTTTGAAAAATTAACCGGTTTCCGAGCCCTTTAAAATTGCATATCTTGGAAACTACTTGACGTATCCAAATAATTCTTTCACCGTTATTTTTTATTAATAACAGAGAAGACTCAGAGCTAAAATTCAAAATTGGTTGACATTCTCAATTTGTAAGTTTCTTTCTAGTTCTCATCGTACCCCGAACCCGGGGTCCGCTCTGCCGTCTATAATCAGTAATCACAAGAATGGCAGCGCATCAGCATTGCTATAGGTAATAGGTGCAGCGGGAATGTGCTGCCAGCATCTATGGCACTATGCCGCGGGAGGTTTCCTTATTTTAGATTATTTGTTTTTGAGTTCTTATTTAGCAACCATTTTAATTATATTTAGTTTTAACTATATTAACTTCCAGTTCTCATTGTATTTATGAATAAATAGTTATAGTATCCCGAGAATTGCTCCCATCTGACCTTCTAACCCTGAGGAAAACTAGACCTTGCCGGTCAACGACCGATATACTCACGATGTTTTACTTCGCCGAAAAACGACCGTTAAAATGTCAAAATATCTTTTCGTGTAAGTTTTTTTCGGAATAAGCCCTGGAACGAGCCGTGGTTCGAACCCACAACCTGATTTGTAAATCACGCGTTTCACCGCATGGCTTCAGAGGCTTCTAAATACTTGTCCGAAATTGCTATTATTAACAATTACTTATGGACTTGAATTATGTTTCTTCAATTATGGATTATGGAGTTTAATTATGTTTGTAGCTGCCTGAAGATGCCGTCATATGTAATGCATACCACATTATTGTAATTGATATAAATTATGAACATGAACATCCAAGACGAAGGCTTCGGCGTGACCAAACTGTGATGGGACGTGGCGCATCCGTATTTCGTTTACGGAATGATATCGTGGAGGAAAATGATCCGTTTAATGGAAGTATTCCAGTGCAACATTACTATACCGGTATGTACGCCCTGTTTTAGTGGCACATAGGTATTTAGTCAAAGGGCGTGTTTTAAACATAACATGAACATGTCTCTATCTTGCGCCCGAGAGAGTGGGATTGTGTGTAAGTATGTTTTTGATAGAGATAGAGAGGAGCCCATACCAGTGTTAAACACAATTTGTTCTATCCACATTCCAATTTACTACACAATCACAATAAGTAGAGGCGGCAACAGGCGGTCTTATGGCTAAAGAGCGATTTCAAATAAATATCAATATCTCCCTCGTTCAGAACTTATAACTATATGTATACGTACACCAAGGGAAATACCCTTGATTACATAATCATAGTTCATGGTATAGTTGCCAGTAAATGTTACATATATTGGAAATAAACGAAAGCAGTGTCCAGTTTAATTGCGAGTGCTGGAGGTCCGAGTGTATGTCCAGTTTAATCACGAGAGCCGTAGATCTGCGGGTAATTATACGTCCCTAGGCCCGGAGGCCTTCGTCCAGAAATGGAAGGTCCCCTAATAATAATTAGTATACTTCATAAATTGTTAATTCTTTAAATTCTTTAAATATTTTTTTTTCTGTGTATATCATTATTTTTTGGTGTATCATGGTAATGGGGAACAAGGGCTTTTTTATATTTTTATTTATTTTATAGATCCGGACATCCATCCGTCCGTCTGTCCGCCCATCAATCGGAATGATACAATATGTCTAGTCTACTCATACGTCACTAGGTCCGCGGGTCTGATATCTATCTGTCCGCCAGGCGCTATCATTTAATCATTCTTTTTATACTACGATGGTGGCAAACAAGCGTACGGTTCACCTGATGGTAAGCGCACCCCACAGCTCGTCTACACACTCGTAACTCCAAAACAGCATAGTTATTATATCTCAATATTTAGCATTCACTTTTAATGTATTGCTTATTACAGTTATTACGGAGAAGGTGGGTTGAGAGGCGTTGTATGTATTTCCCTGTTTTCCGACCAGCGTACACTACATGCCTTCACCATGCGTACTCACCAGTCAACCATTTCGGAAAAGTATTTTTTACTTTAATCATTTATTTTATTTTTCCCGATTTTTTTAAATTGTAGATAGGTAGGTTTGCGCTTGAACGTCGGCAGTTTTTCACATTTTTAATTCTATTTCGTGTTAAATCACATAGGTACACATGGTTTGTAAGAGACGAGATCGCAAATTGTGTTGCGTTGCTAAATTGCGTGCTGGTGCTTTTTAATGATATAACATGTATTGTTTTAAAAACGTTCGCTACCATGCAACGCCCCCTAGTACAAGAAATTGTATAGACGTGAATGCAGATTTACGTTACCAGCGGTGAATGCCTTAAGTCATTATTGTTAAATAAAAGACTAGGTGTGGTTTCCAAGATGGCTATTTATTAACTGCCCGCTAAAAGCGTTTCTTAGACTACCCGACAATAGGTCCGTGAATACACAACACCTCCACGGTTATTCCAAAAACCATTAAACCATGCATACAAATAAGAAACGGTAGGTATCTACTTAACTAAGAAACAAAAACAATTGTCTCACTCACCAAATGTGAAAGGCATCATGTTTAAACAATAAGGGAAACAAATAAAAACAACCTAAAACTACTTTTGGATTAACTAAAAACTACTGACAATGCAACTGGAAGTAGGTAGGTATAGTTCTCAACAACTAGGTAACTACGCATGCGTAACAATGGATTTAGCACTTCACCTCCCACGCTATTTGTTTACTCCGCATATATCGTAGGTACCCATTGCCTGAACCACCGAATACAAAATAAAACATAGGTACCTAATAACACCTATACAATGGACATGCCAGAATTTCTTATCATTCTATTTTACACGTCTTGTATTAACTTAATTACTATGAAGTTCTAATGTTCTAATATTTAGCCTACTTTGTGGTAACTTTAATGAGAAAAATAGTAAACAAAGCAAAGAACCCTGTGTATACTTAAAATTATTTGAACTGTCAGAGTTGTTTCAAAGTAGGCCGTTCAAAAAGCGACCTTACTGTGCAAGCGTAAGGATTCAAAGTTCAATGACAAGTTTTATAAAATGTCTGACTGCTAGATATAACAATACTATACACTGTTACAAATTAAGTACGTAGGTAAGTTAGATGATAGTTACAAACTTGCATATTTTTAAAATATGATAATACCTAACATAAGTTCTTAAAAACACATTTAGATAAGGAAATTCAGTGTTTTATCATTCCACAAATAACATTACAATTTCAGAAAAATACTAAAACTAGGAAAAGAAAATGAAATTGCCTTTATTTACAATAAAACACTTCCTCGAAACCATATCGCATTGGCGGATTTCGAGTTCTAGGAGGTTGGTACCTAGGTGGCGGGTTGGACGGCGGCGTCTGGGCCCCCTCCACGCCATCGCGCCCGCCCGGGCTGTGCGGCCCCGCGGTCTCCGACTGTGCCACGTCACTCGGGATAAGTAACAAATTATTTCGTGAACGCCGTTTTAATTGGTCGACATGACGATGAGTCATTTCACCCGTACTTGTTTCTACCACGTAATCTGTGCTACCTAACCTATCTTTGATAGTACCTTGAAGCCACTTGTCGGAGCACTTGGGACTGTAGTTTCTATACCATACTGTGTCCCCCGCTAGGAAGCCGCGACACACGCCGCCTGCCGCGCGTTGTTGTCGCGCCTGCGCCTCCCGCGCGTGCGACCCCCTTTCCGGTTTCAAGCAATCCAGCCGTGTGCGCAAACTTCTACCTTGTAAAATGTTAGCTGGACTATCTCCCGTCGTACTATGTGCCGTATTTCTATAAATTAATAGGAATCTACTGAGAGCTATTTCCGCATCGAGGTGCTGTTTTTGCGCCTTAAGTAAAACGTGTTTACATATTTTAACAGCGCTCTCCGCAGCCCCGTTAGACGAGGGATGGTATGGGGCTGAAAATACATGTTCCACGCCGTTACTTTTAATGAAATATTGAAATTCTTGACTAGAGAAGGGGGGTCCGTTATCGGACACTACTTGTTTAGGTATTCCAAACCTGGCCCAGATTTCCCGTAATTTAACAATGACAGCGGACGCTGTCGTACTCGCCATTTTAATAGCCTCAATCCACTTGGAGCACGAATCTACTATTATCAAGTACATGGTTCCTGCAATTGGCCCGAGAAAATCCAGGTGTAACCTGGTCCACGGGCGCTCCGGCCACGGCCACGCGCGCGGGGCGTGCGCGGGCGGCGCGCCGGCCGTTGCCGCGCACACGCCACACGCGCCGCAAGTCCGCTCGATCGCCTCGTCGATGCCCGGGAACCAGGCGTAACTCCTGGCTAAAGATTTGGTTTTTACTACCCCCATATGAGCTTCATGAAGCTCCCTAATAACCTTGTCTTGACAACCCGATGGTATTACCACACGGTGTCCCCACATGATGCACCCGAGCTCCAAGTATAGTTCCCGCTTTCGATTGAAAAACGGTCTCAATTGCTCTATTTCTATAGAATCTGGCCACCCATCTAATATATAACTTATCACCCGGGAGAGTAACGGATCCTTATCCGTTTCTTTTTTTAATACCCTATAATCTAACAGCAAGGCGTCGGATGCAAAATGTAGGTAAGTTTGCTCCGGCTCCTTTCCCTCATTCTCCACTTCACTTAATTTATGCGCTTTAATAAGTCGCGATAAGACGTCCGCCACGTTTTGGTCCGATTTTACATATTCAATCTCGAAATCATAAGCTGACAAATATAAGGCCCATCTCTGTAACCTACTGGCCGTCATACTAGGTACGCCTACATTGGGTCCAAAGATGGTAACTAAAGGCTTATGATCCGTGCGCAAAGAAAAACTTCTCCCATACAAGTATTGGTGAAAACGTTTTACTGCAAAATAAATTGATAACGCCTCTTTATGAATCTGGCTATAGTTGCGCTCCGCCGCGGTAAGCGCGCGCGATGCGTACGCCAGGGGGCGCTCGGAACCGTCGGGGTAACGCTGAGCCAGCACGGCGCCCAGCGCGAACGAACTGGCGTCGCTCGTGACCACCACGGGCAACTCGGGGTCGTAGTGCGCGAGCACCTCGGCACTCGACAACATACTCTTCACTTTGTTAAACGCTTTCATATGTTGTTCGCCCCAATGCCACCTGGCGTGTTTTTTTAACAACGCATGAAGTGGTGCCAAATAACTACTGAGATCCCTGACGAATTTAGCATAAAAATTCACCATGCCTAAAAATGATCTAAGCTCACTGACATTACTTGGATGAGGCATTTCCACAATCGGTTTAATTTTAGATTTATCTACACTTACACCGCTTCTGTCAATAATATAACCTAAATACGACACCTTTTTTTGTAAAAATACACACTTTTCCCTCTTTAACTTTAAACCGTGCTCCCGCAACCTCGCTAAAACCGTATTTACCGTTGCTAAATGTTTCTCTAAGTTACTGCCCGTTATCAATATATCATCGTAGAACACTACAACGTTATCTATACCCTGTACTAGATTACTCATTAACCTTTGAAAAATTCCTGGGCTGGAATTTAAACCATAGACCAAACGATTGTACATGAATAGGCCTCGGTGCGTGTTGATGACAGTATAACGTTTCGATTCGTCATCTAGTAACACTTGGGAGTAAGCTTGTGAAAGGTCCAACTTTGTAAAATATGCACTACCACTGAGGCTACTAAATACATCTTCAATTTTTGGAACGGGGTATTTGTCGACCATTAAAACTTTGTTCAACGTTACCTTATAATCAGCACAAAGACGTAAGCTGCCATCGGGCTTGCGTATGGGTACGAGTGGCGTGGCCCAGTCGGAGGCATCAACAGGCTCGATGACACCGGCGCTCAACATGGAGTCGAGCTCAGTGTCGACGCGCTCGCGCAGCGCGTAAGGCAGCGGGCGCGCGCGGTGGAACACGGCGGCGGCGCCTGCGCGCACGCGCAGCGTGGCCGCCCCGCCCGTGAACCGCCCCAACCCGCCATCGAACAAATCTTTATGCCTGTGAAAAATATCCATCACAATTTCATTTTCCGTCTTTGGCTCAACAAAGTTTAACGCCGAGGGTACACTGACGCTTAACCCTAATTCTGCCAACCATTGCCGGCCCAACAAATTCGTGGTCCGGTTCCCGTTCTGTATAACGTACAAATCCAGATACTTCCTAACATTATTACACTCTACTGGTACGTTAATGTATCCTAGTGGTCTAATCCTACTGTAATCATAACATTTTAAAACCAGATCACAGCTACGTAACGGTATAGACTGGAACAGTTCCTCATACAGTTTGTCACTAACACACGATATAGCACACCCCGTGTCGATCTCCATATTAATACTAACATTGTTTACACTGACAGATATGCTCACCGGTTTGTAATTTGCTAAGGACATCTGATTAATGCACTCGTCCTCAGAGCACTCCTCCTCCCTCTCGGGTTGATATTCATCTTGTAGCCAGTGTGCGTTAGGGCTCCGGCGTGAGGGCCCATTGCGCCCGCGCGGTCGCCGTGACCGCGCGCCCCGGCCCGTGCTAGCTCCATCTCGCCTCCTACCCGCCAACCCGCTAACTTGTTCCATCGGATTTGGACATACGCGTCTTAAATGGCCCATCTTTCCACACCTACTGCAAACGAAATTCTGGAATCTGCATTCCGTCAAGTTATGATAACGGTCTCCGCACGCGCTGCAACCATTTTTAAACTGTCCTGTGCCGATGTTTGGTTGTCGCGAGGTGCTCCCGAATGACGACGCGCTCGCGCTCGACGCGGGTGCGCCTGCGCAAGCATAATGCACCCCCTCCGCCGACGCCCCCGCGGCCGCGCTAGATTCCACCGCTAATGCATCTCTTTCCGCCGCCTCTAGGTTCGATGCGATAGAAACAGCTTTTTCGAAGTCCAATTTCAATTCGGTAAATAATCTTTGTCTAAACAAATCGTTATTAATTCCGCATGCAAATTGGTCGCGCAAATTCTCGTTAAGCGTAGTTTTGAATTCGCAATAACGGGATAATTTCTTTAACTCAGCTACATAATCTTTAACCGACTGACCTTTGACCTGACGACATTGTCGGAAACGAAAACGTTCTGCCAGCACTGATGGACGTGGTTGGAGATGATTTTCCATTGTTTTTACTACATCGGCGTATGCCATATCTCCAGGTTTTTGTGGGCTACATAAGGTTACCATTAGCTCGTATGCTGCATCCCCGATGGCCGAGATTAGTATTGGTAGCTTCATGTCGTCCGCGACCTTGTTGACCTTGTAGTACATTTCCACTCTGTCCACATAAACTCGCCAGTTGCCATTAGTCACATCGAAAGCACTTAATTTCCCGATGTTAGTGGTCATTTCACACGCTCGAATTTCCTTCGAAAACTAATTTTACCAGCCTGTCGCCAGTGTTAAATAAAAGACTAGGTGTGGTTTCCAAGATGGCTATTTATTAACTGCCCGCTAAAAGCGTTTCTTAGACTACCCGACAATAGGTCCGTGAATACACAACAATTATTTCTATTTTTATTCCTTTTTAGGGTTCCCTACACAAAGGGTAAAACGGGACCCTATCACTAAGGCTCCGCTGTCCTTCCGTCTGTCCGTGTGTCAGTCTGTAACCAGGCTGTATGGCATGAACCGTGATAGGTCGACAGTTGGAATTTTCATAGATGATGTATTTCTGTTACCGCTATAACAATAAAATAATCATTTAAGGGGGCTCGAATACCACAGACATGATTTTTTTGCCGTTTTCATAGATAATGGTACGGAAGTCTTCGTGCGCGAGTCCTAATCGCACTTGGTCGGTTTTTTCTAGTTTATATACGAGAGCGACTCCAAAATAATCACAAGTGTGTCGCTGGTCATTTTATTGATTTGAGGAATATGAACATACAACCACCTACAGTACAGATAGTGTTTATATTGTTTGAACCTGGCTGCATAGGCCGGCCCCACTAAAGCAGAAGGAGTGCACGGTTGGAGGGTGGCCTGGGGAACATCTAGGGGAAATCTCCGACAACAACGCGGGCGGTTTGCACTGGAATACTCTAAGAATTTGCGCCCTAGTGGGCTTGGTTGTGCAGTTTCAACCGAATCTAAAGTGGAATCGAGATACTGGGAGTTTTGTTGCTGGTTCTCCAAACCTAGAAGAAGACCCTAGACCCTAAGAAGAGTCCAGCAAGAAACTCAGCTAGGCCCGACCATCAGGGTAGTGATACGTGCAGTGTTCTGTAAAGGTGGCGGTACTTCCACAGTTGGCCTGCCTCAAATGTAGGCGAGGTGACATTGCGCTCTACTCCTCTCCCAAAAATCGAATATTAGCCGAAACAACCAATCCACCAATAATTGTATTAATACAGATTGCCTACTTTTTCAACCAAGGTATAAACCGGTATACTTTGGATTTTGTTATGAATAAAAGATGAATTGTCTCTTCCCTCCAATAGGTTGCGACTGTAGAGTATTCTAACTATTGTTCATAGCTGCCTAGATCGCGAGTCCTGTGGAACTACAATCGCACACGTGCGACATATAGGGATTAAGACCACGTTATTCGAAATCATAGTATTTTTCATTAAATTTTAAACCATTAAATACTCACTTTATTGATGAGATATTTAGATATGTTATAGTTTAAGAGTCGGTCTAGTGTATTTTAAGGCTGAAAACACGATATTTGAAACTTCGCTCGATGATCTCACATCGCAAAAACAGGTAAATTTTGATCTTATTGTGAGTCGTATATAAAATATATCCAACTCAGACTCGAGTAAAATATATCAATAGATAGGAAACGATGTGAAGAAGTGTATTTTACGGCTAATTTTTTTTTAATGTTTTTATATTTAACAAAACTCAAAAATATCAGAAAAGAAAACTGCGCGCTTCATTTTAGTAGACACTCCGACGCCATCAGTTCAACGGCAGTGAACGTTCTTGCTCGACGTCACGTAATTATTGTTATAGAGAAAATAGTGTAACATAGCGTTTTTTGGGAATTTCACTTGACGCGTTCGGTAAGTTTGCTTTATTCGATACAATACTGCTGTTAATCGCATAATTTAGATTTACTTATACATGTTTTTAGTGATAACAAAAACTGTAATTTGCTTTTTGTGTTCAGAGTCCTACAAGGGCTACAACTGATTTAATCAATGGGTGCTTTTATACTTTACCGTGTAAGACCAACAGCACAGTAAAACTCTGGTTTCATTCATAATTTGTCCGAAGTATGAAGTCCTATGATCAATATATTTATGAATGAAACCATAGAGTTTTACCTTGCCATAGCCGTCGCCGATAAAGTAGGTATAAAGGCGTCCAATGATTAATTCAGTGTATTGACGATTGTTACAGTGTGGCTATGGCAAATCTACCGACTGAGGCAGAAAAGAAGATATCAATCGATTGCGAAAATAAGGATGTAGTACGTAACATTTTTGAAAAATGTAAATACGAAAGTACTCATGGCTTGCAGATTCCTTTAAAATTATATAGAGAAAGAGTGTTGTTCTACACGAATGCCTCTGAGCAGTTATTGGATGAGATAAGTAATGAGAAAAAAGTAGCATTAGAGACGGATCTGTGTGACCGGGTTGTCATAAATGATGCTTTAAAAAACCTGTATCTACAGAAAAAGACATTTTCTTTCATCGAAATATACGAAATGGTAAAAGATAAAATGCTGATGAAGGTGCCAGATATAAACCACTTTTGCCGCGTTTTGGGACGATTGGGTTACAAGCCAGTGAATACTCTAAATTATGGACCAATATTAGTAGAAGATCCAAAACTTA
Organism: Cenopis cana; assembly: GCA_951800055.1. Classification (NCBI taxonomy): domain Eukaryota; kingdom Metazoa; phylum Arthropoda; class Insecta; order Lepidoptera; family Tortricidae; genus Cenopis; species Cenopis cana. The sequence goes on along the minus strand of CATOHG010000010.1, from coordinate 679,024 downwards.
GCTTCGAACGATTTCGCTATTTAAATAAAATCACAAAGTATAGGGAAACCTCCAAAATAATCTACTACCTAGATGAAAGAATAATCGACTTGGAAAGAACTTATAAAAAGACATGGATTGAAAATAAAGATATATCGCAAGTTGAAGGATACATATTCTTTCATATTGTATCTAAAAGCGGATTAGTAAAAGGATTATTTTGCAACCAAGCAAACGAGGAAGATTTCTATAAATGGGTTAATGACATTGTTGTATCATTTATAAACTCATCAAGTATCATAGTAATGGATAACAATCCGTTACACGGAAAAACAGCCAGTGAAACAATAACTAGGCATCATTCTAAGGCCGACATGATAAAATGGTTACAGCGTAACAATATTCCATGCTCGCCAAATATGCATAAAGCCGAATTATATGATCTCATTGCACGATGTCCGATTAGGAATAATCAGTACCAATTGGATTTAATTTTTGTTACGTATGTAGAAAAGGGTAGTTGTAAGTGCATGCATACGGTGGCTGCGCCCACCGTCGTTAGATAATAAATCAGTTCGTATTTGACTGCCGTTGTGTCACTTGTGTCCCCCCGATCCATATCTAACAGTGGCGGCGTTTCGAATAATCCACGCGTAAATTTTCAAGATGACATCCACTAATACAGTGGGGTTGTTCGCGAATTTTGATCACCAACAGCAAGACTGGTCGATATATAAAAACAGGTTGAATCAGTGGTTTATAGCGAACAACATCGATGAATCATCGGACAAAGCGGGGGTCAAGCGACGAGCAGTCTTATTAAGCGCATTTAGTGAAAATACCTATCAGTTAGCGACTAATCTCGCTTTACCGGGCGTATTGGAGGAGAAGAGCTACAGTGACGTGGTTAAGATCCTAGACGATCATTTCACGCCAAAGCGCTGCGTCTTTGCTGAACGATTCCGGTTTTATTCGGCGTCGCAGCAGGCAGCCAACTCACTTTAGCGAAGGCAATCGACTTGGCTGAAAGCGTGCGGTGCGCCCGTGCCGCCGCCAGCACGATCGCAGCGCCGGGGACGCCGGCGCAGGGTACCGACGGCCTGTTTAAGATCGGGAATACTTCGGGTTCCGGAATGGATCGTGCTAAGTGTCAAGTGTGTGGTTCTTCTAATCACCAGTCGAATAAGTGCAAATTCGCGTCGTACAAGTGCCAAAAGTGTAAAAAGAAGGGACACCTGCGTAGGATGTGTAAAAGTTTTAAGTACATGGAATCGGGCGAGGTGAGCGAGTTATTTAATATTCGTTCCGTTAAGGGTGCTCCGATGACCGAAGTTGTGACTATCAATGGATTAAAGTTGCGCTTTGAAATTGACAGTGGCTCGTCTGTCACGGCGATATCCAGTTTAACATATAAATCTCATTTCAAAGATGTACCGTTGTCGCCTAATGATAAGCGTCTAATAGGGTATACAGGAGGTGTGATCAAAAGCCTGGGTGTGGTAAAATTACCAATTACGTATGGAAATCGCACAGAAACCCTAAATGTTCAAGTGATAGAAAACGGGGGAAATCCACTTTTAGGGAGGGATTTTTTATCGATTTTTAATTTAGAAATCGCTCCTATTAAATTCTGTGGTCAATCGGAACCAGAAATAGTAAACAAAATTATGACGGATTACGCAGAAATTTTCTCAAACAAACTGGGTTGTTTTAATAAGTATAAAATAAAATTAACTTTAAAAGACAACGCTAAACCGGTTTTTTTCAAAAGCCGGCCGGTGGCGTTTGCACTTCAACAAAAAGTCAATGATGAAATAACTCGGTTAGTACAGTTAGGTATCCTTGAACAAATAGATCACTCGGAGTACGCTTCCCCGATTGTGCCCGTATTAAAACGAGATGGTTCAGTTAGAATATGTGCGGATTATTCACAGACCATTAACAAACAGTTATTAGTTGATACATATCCATTGCCTACAGTAGATGAACTCTTTTCAAAACTTCACGGTGGAGAACAATTTACTAAATTGGACATGTCGATGGCTTATAACCAGTTTCCAATAGAGGACCCCGAAAACATCACATGTATAAATACAAGTCGGGGCTTATTTAGGTATAACCGCTTAATTTTTGGGTTATCCAGCAGTCCAGCCGTATTCCAGCGCGCGCTGAACAGCATACTCGCAGACATAGATGGTGTGTTATGTTGCCTCGACGACGCGCTGATAACGGGCCGAGACAAAGACGAGCACGAGAGGAGGCTTAGAGAAGTGTTGCAGAGGTTCAAAGATGCCGGGCTTACACTTCAAAAGGATAAATGTGCCTTTTTCCAGGACGATATCACATATCTTGGCCACGTCATAAACAAACACGGTATTAGCAAATCGAGGTCAAAGGTCAAAGCGATTCTCGAATCGCCGGCGCCCGCTAATGTGAACCAACTGCAATCGTTTCTCGGGTTAGCTAATTACTATCGTAGTTTTGTTCCCCATGCGTCCACAATATTGAGCCCATTGTATAATCTTTTAAAAAAAGATTCGAAATGGGTTTGGACTGATGAGCATGACGTAGCTTTTATTAAGATAAAAGAAAGTCTCGCCTCGGAACAAGTGTTGACGCATTTCAATCCAAACGCGACACTAATTCTCACGGTGGACGCCTCGCCTCAAGGTTTAGGTGCTATTCTTTCCCAGATAGGAGAAGACGGTTCTGAACGTCCCATTTCATTTGCTTCGCGAACGCTTAGTTCTGCAGAAAAAAATTACGCACAGATCCAAAAAGAAGCCACCGCGATCATTTTTGGTGTAAAAAAATATCACCAATATTTATATGCGCGTTCAAAACCTTTTATATTACGCACCGACCACAAACCTTTACTCTCAATATTCGGCCCACAGCGGGGTATACCTGAGATAACAGCGAACGGGCTACAAAGATATGCGATTTTCTTATCGGCATACAATTACATAATTGAGTACGTTCGTAGTGCAAACAACAGTGCAGATTTTTTGTCCCGGGCGTCGCTGCCAGACCGAGCCTCAAGCGCAGGCACGAGCACGGCGACCGACCGCGCGACGTACATAAATTTTGTATTGGAAGGTAGCAGTTTGCCAGTTACGTTAGAAAAATTACGCCAAGAGACGCAAAACGATGAAACGTTGAATAAAGTTATTCAACATGTACAGAATGGGTGGCCACGCAAAACAAATGATTTGGCATTGAAACCTTACCATCAGTGTAGGTATCAATTATCATTTGATAACGGCTGCGTAATGCGTGGACACAAATTAGTCATACCGCGGTCATTGCAGCGTCAAATAGTGAACGAATTACATAATTCACATTTTGGCGTTGTTAAGACTAAAGCGGAGGCGCGGGGCCGATTTTGGTTCCCAGGTATAGACGCCGCGATTGAACAGCTGATCGGCGCGTGCAGCGTGTGCGCGCAGCTGCGGCCGTCGCCACCCCGCGCGCCTATGTCACCATGGAAGTATCCTACGCATTGTTTTATGAGGATACATATTGATTTCGTAGGTCCTGTAAATGAGCACACTTATCTTGTCATTGTAGACGCTTATAGTAAGTGGGTCGAATGTTACGACATGAAAAATAATATATCGTCAATTAAGGTCATTGAAAAAATGTACGATTTCATGTCGCGGTTCGGAATTCCCCACACTATAGTTAGTGACAATGGTACATCATTCGTGTCTTCTCAATTTAAATCCTTTTGTGACACAAATGGCATTAACCACATTACTTCGCCAGTTTACCACCCAGCTAGTAATGGACAGGCCGAGTCGTATACAAAGATTATTAAAAAAGGAATAAAAAGTTCCATATTGAATTCAGGTAACAATAAAAACGTGACAAATAATTTATTAAAATATCTTTTTGATTACCGAAACTCACGGCATAGCACAACGGGGCAGTCTCCGGCCTCCTTAGTTTTCGGAAGGCAGCTGAGGTCTAGACTAGATTTATTAACGCCACAATCATTGCCCTCGTCCACCGAACTCGCGTCAACCGTCGAAAATAAACAGTGCTCGCAGCTTGAAAACTACGGCGGAACCAGCAGAACGCAATTTGCCCCCAACGAAGCTGTATTATATAAATCGTATACTAACAAAAACAAGTTCTGCTGGAACAAGGGGTGCATTATTAAACGTATTGGCAGATTAATATACCTAATACGCGATGAAATTACACAGGAAACAGTGAAAAGACACTTAAATCAAATATTAAAAAATAAAACTGCTACGGAAACATCGAGTACGGATATCTCTATTCCAATATCGGACAAGAGTGTTAATCTTCGTCACAAGCAATGTAGGCCTCCGGTGTTACGACCTACTCCCCTATTTATTGTGCCAAGAAAAATAGATATTGGAACAGAGCAGGGAGGAGAAGAGATCCCGAGCGGGAGCGGTATCGTCAATGCGCCACCGTCACCACCGGCGCCGCCCGCGAGTCCGCTCGCGGCGTCCGCGCCGTCCGCGCCCGCGTCCGCGGAGCGCGTCGCGGCCGCGCCGCCGCCGCCGGGTACAGATGACGCGCTCTCAGTTCAGAATTCGGACAGTACAGTGAGGCAAAAAAGGAATCGTCCGAAAGTAGATTATAAGCAGTTCTTTTGATGAATATTATTTAAAATATGTTCGGGTCTTATAGGGGAGGGATGTTACGTATGTAGAAAAGGGTAGTTGTAAGTGCATGCATACGGTGGCTGCGCCCACCGTCGTTAGATAATAAATCAGTTCGTATTTGACTGCCGTTGTGTCACTTGTGTCCCCCCGATCCATATCTAACAATTTTCAAATCCCATGGACACGAAGTACTACGTCTACCTCAAAACTATCACGACCTATCACTGACAGAACTATTGTGGGAACATATTCGTTCTAGCGCATTTGATTTGGAAGAGACCGACACTTTATTCAAGTTAAAGTCCAAAGTGTATAATGAAATATCATCCATACGGCTAGACAAGTGGTTTGAGTTCGAGACAATTATTAAAAATACCGAGAAAGATATGCTCGCTGTTAACGAAGCCATGGAGCAGGCTTTAGATTCGTACGAAGTAGATCCGAAAGATGTTTAGTTTATTAATTTAGGAAAATACAGGTGTTTTTATTATGAACCGTTTCTGTTTCTACTAATGTGACAGTTGTGAAATTCTAAAATATTACGAATAAACGATTCGCTTTTCATCTTTGTTTGATTTGTTTGTCCTCATCGAACCAATAAATAGTGTGAATAAATCGCCGTTCCACCGTCAGCGTCTGATTTAAGTTTTCCCGGAATAAGATCTAGGTAGATCGATTTTTCGCCCCCGTAAACCACTCATAAATATCAATAATTCAAATCTGGCAAGTCGCTTTTGATAACTAAAATACAAATTAAAATATATAATAGGTATAGAATAGTATTTCCAGACCGAGTATTTTATCCGGTTTACCTACTAAATAACGTAATGACCGAAAGGAAAATGAGAGAATTAAGTTAAATTAAAACCAACTTAAGGGCCTATCGTGCGGGGTAAATTCTCAGCGCCTGTCAAATTTCAATTTTTTTAATAATTTACCCAATTAACCCACACATGCATTATTCACGCACACTACCTCATTTTGCTGGGTCGGGTCATTGACCCATGTTTATGTCAACTTATGACAATATAGATTTTGAATATTTAAAGGTTTCTTGGTGCATAAGAGAAGTGTAACAAAAATCGTCAAGTTCTGATCTGTAACCAAAACTCAAGTATTAGTTGTATCTGAAAATGTCTTGAATTTGGAATTTGTGGTAGTAAAATACTCAGTTCCTTGTTTATAAAATAAAAATTGTCAAACCCCTGTTTTGTAAAATGTATTTTGTTTTGCCCTTTCCTCACAGACTCATTTTTATACAACTTAAAAAAACAGAGTAAGAATTTTCCTAATCGGTTCGTGCATGTTATGACTGTTTTATGTTTATGACTTAGGTACTTATTTTGAGAGTTTACTTGGTGATTTTCATGATACGAGTATATGTTGTACCTTAAATAGGTTATTTTCATAAATTGATTATTTTCTGTTTATCAGTTGGTTAACTCTAAAATGGACACTGATTTAATGCAAGTTTTAAGAGAAGAAGCGGTAGTTTTATTACAATATATATAATAACTACTAAAACTATTTATACGGCACGGGATAACTGCAGCAATATTGTGAATCAACTTTGTATTTGAGGAACCAGTACCTAACCTTATAGGTAGTTCTTGTTATTCACGACCTCCCGTCGTAACCCAATCCGCAGAATTGCGCATAGAATAGTATGACATTCCCAGCGCATCGTCGTTATCGTGAATGACAAGCACTATAAAACCTAATGATATAACAAATATCATCAAGAAAGTCATTGTAACAGTCTGCAATTGTGGAACTTGGCCGGACCACTACTGTATCAGCTCTGACAAATTAACTTTTATACACTTCTTGTAAGGTCCATAATTGAAAGGAATAATTAGCAGGATGCGTTTACATATTCTTCTAGTGTGAGCAATCGTGCCGTCGATGACACTTGCAACGACATAAGGTTCAATAATGGTTAACATTGCGTCTATTTTCATCAATAATAAATAGCAATTACTATTATTTGCTATTCGTTTACTATAACGTCGAGACAATTATTGCGATGCGACATAAGTACTTACTTGTACAAAGTCAAAGCAACGGGATTTCCAACGCATGAAAGCTTTAGATAGAAACTAGCGCAGTTTAATATTATAAGTAATTACTGCATATTTGTTTGTTAGACATCGTCATTGTCACCACATCCCCAACAACTACTTGGTTTATTATTTATAAATGAAACATAGGTTTATTATTTTCATTCTAGGTATAATTATATTATGACCAGGCGGCTTAGACACTACACAATTTAAATCCACATCACTCAAACTGGCGAAGAAACTCCAATATTCTTTCTTTTCTGCTTCCGCTGCAAGAGAGCACTCTAGATCTGTTTCTTGGTATAACGCTGATATTTTATAAACTTCTGTTCAAAACACCATAATAATTGTGCCTGTTTTTACAGATTCTGGGATATGTTTTGTTTATGCAGATTCTGCGATATATTTAGGTAATCATTGTTTGACGTGAAAGCGCCGTACATATACACATAAAATATAACATTAGATTCGTTAAATTATTGAAATATAAAAATACAATTTGTTTACAAATTTTAATTTGAAATATGATGAGTGACATAAATGTCATAACGTTCCGTTCTGGGTGGCCAATTTATAAAAAGTAAATTACTTTGAACTGAAATACATCGGTAACCTTTTTACGTTTAAAATGCCTTTTCGTAAAGGAAATCATTATAATTGACCGAGTAAAACGAGGTCTCTGTTTTAGCTTCGACAAAACTGCTTTCGTATGTCCGGCCGGATTTTTGTATGTCCTCCTCTACAGGTCGCATTTATCAACCGATTTTCGTGAAATTTTGTGAGCAGGTTCAGTAACTATATAGAATTTTTTTGTCGAGTCACTTTTTGGAAATTCAAAAAAACAAACATTGTATCAACGATTTCGTGTTTTTCTGCGGCCGTTTTTTCCTCTACAGGTCGCATTTCTCAACCGATTCTCGTGAAATTTTGTGAGCAGGTTCCATGACTACATATAATTTATTTGTAGATTAAATTTTTTAAATTAAAAAAAAAATTTTTTTACGTCGTTGGCTGATCTCCTCTACAGGTCGCATTTATCAACCGATTTTCGTGAAATTTTGCGAGCAGGTTTGGTAACTATATAGAATTTTTTTGTCAGGTCACATTTTTGAAATTCGAAAAAACAAACTTTGTATCAATGATTTCGTATTTTTCTGCGGCCGTTTTTTCCTCTACAGGTCGCATTTCTCAACCGATTCTCGTGAAGTTTTGTGAGCAGGTTTTATGATTACATAGAATTTTTTAGGCAAGTAAATTTTTGTAAATTTAATTTTTTTTTATTTTATTCATTGGTTTGTTCTCCTCTACAGGTCGCATTTATCAAACGATTTTCGTGAAATTTTGTGAGCAGGTGCGGTAATTCTATAGAATTTTTTTATCGAGTCACTTTTTCAAAATTTAAAAAAACAATTTTTTTATCAATTATTTTGTGTTTCTGCGGCCGAATTTCGATTTGTTCACCTCTAAGGGTCGCATTTCACAACAGATTCTCGTGAAGTATTGTGAGCACGTTCTTTGATTACATCGAATATTTTTGTCGAGTAATCTAAAAAAAATTCTATGGTTTGTCCTCCTCTACAGCAGCGGTCGGCAACAAGCGGCCCGCGGGCCGCATGAAGTATTTTCCACACCTGCATCTTAATGTTCAAAAAATTTCGCGCTCGCTGCGCTCGCGTTTGCGTCTACATGACTTGATGCGTATGAAGTATTTTCCAGACCTGCATAATAATATTCGCAAAATTTCGCGCTCGCTACGCTCGCGTTTTCAACGAGATTTGTTGTTATGACTTGATGCGTATGAAGTATTTGCCGCATTTGAATCAGTGTTCGAAAAATTTCGCGCTCGCGTTTACATCTACATAACTTGATGCGTATGCGTATGAAGTATTTTCCGCACCTGCATCATAATGTTCGAAAAATTTCGCGCTCCCTACGCTCACATTTTCATCTAGATGTGTTATGACTTGATGCGTATGAAGTATTTGCCGCATTTGCAACAGTGTTCGAAAAATTTCGCGCTCGCGTTTTCATCTAGGTGTGTTATGACTTTATGACCCGTCCCCCCTTAAAGTTTCTATATCTGCTATTCTATATGCTTGCATTGATCGAATGAATCGCGAAATTACGATGCGGTTGAAATGCGAATTATCTGGATTTGGTAAGGAAACTAGCTGGTTTATCTGTGAAAAGTCGGTTTTTTCGTCTTTCTCGTTTTTCACGTAAGTAAAAAGGGATGCGAATTTTTACTACGTTACTGTCGCGTACGGCGTACCAATTTGTTTCGAGTTGATATCAACAGACAGTGATCATTATTATCATCTCCGGCCCGCGAAGATTTTTTTAGCTACTATGTGGCCCGTGGGTGCTAAAAGGTTGCCGACCCCTGCTCTACAGGTTCGATATCTAACATAGTTTTGGAAATAAAAAAAACACTCACGAGGTCTACAGCTCACAGAGCCACTAGTTTAGTTGCATTAGTAAACATTGGGGACCAAAGATTGCATTTTTATGTTATAACGAATGGCTAATACTAAAAATTCCATGTTAAAAGAATCTTCAATAGCCACACGTCTACATTTATTTACCCTACTTCAATTAATGCAATCTTTGTGTGTGGTATACATTTTGTATTTGTATACGAGCAAGCTGTCAAAAAGCGTGTTTTTATGAGATGTCAAACTGAGAAAAGCAGCATACGTCTGCTCCCATTGAGGGCCGGAGCCCATCTGCCGGCAAGAAAACTACGGCGGCCGGTCAAATTTTCGGAATTTCCTTTGCATTGTTAAAAAAATCTCCACATTTTGCAAATGTTAAACACATACGACCTAGATAACATATAGTTTTGTTACTATTCAAAAATTGAAGACCTTTCATAAAGTATTAACGTTGTAGTTTGCGTTTATTTCCTTTAGTAGAGCTAACTTTGGATTGAATTTTTATGAAGAAAACTATAAGTAATTGTGTTTCTGAAACACATGACGTGTAGAGTGTATCCTTAAATATCATATATAGGAATTACAGAATTCAAGCTTTAGTAATAATAATACAGCAAGTGATCCAACCATCGCAATTATTCAGAAATTTGCTCGGTGCAGTCTTAAATAAAATAAAATATTGTCTTCGTACAAACATCAAAATCAGCCCTATGTACACAAAGGGCGATAATATGATACGGTAACTAGGGCATGTAGATAAGTACTGAACCAGGTATTTCATAAACTGTACTTTTTAACCGGTAGGTATAGTATGTTCAAAACTGTAAGGTCAAATGCTGTCAAATGAACGCAAAAGAATCTACCTTACAGACAGAGCTCTTAGTCCGTTTTTGCTTGCGTTCGTCTGACAGAATTGGCCTTAGAGTTTTGTACGAACTATACTTATGCTTATCCTTTGTTACCAATGGTTATATATAGGTACCTACTATCACCATGACTGAAGGCGTAACTTACGACACACGTGGATTATTTGAGACAGGTTTTTCACTAGCTGTTTATATCAATAAATTCGACTATAATCTCAGGTTAAGCGGTATTGAGTTACGCACAGATCTATAATCTACAATATATAAGCTACCAAAAACAATAAAAACCATGACCATAGGTGCCATACTTTTTTTTTTAAAAATCATCAAAGTTACGCAACCCAAAAATGCACTTTAGAGAAATAACTAAGAGAAGTTTAAAACTCATTTAAAGTATGTTCCCGTGGAAAGTTACATAGATGATGGTAGATTCTGAATCCTGAGGTTCTCTTCTATACGAAACAATCAAAGATTTTTCAATTCCACTACCCCGTTGAGAAAAAATGGCCTTTGATCAGTGCAAGACGCCGATCGTAAAAAAAATAAGGAAATTTGTAATATGTGAATTATTATTTCGTATTTTGTGATCTTTGTCATAGTGTATGCTAGAAAATAGTTTTCTTTACACCTCGAATGGAAAATAAAAACGAAAAACTAACGTGATATTTTTTTTTAAATAAATATAGAAAATTATATTTTTTCCATCTCGTCACGAATAAATTTAACAATTTCCGTGTAATACACCATACTTACCTGTAATAAGTCTAGACAAGCATTACACAGGTTTTAATTTGTTTTTATGTCAATTAATTTCAGTTTTATGACCGATTAAAGTTACATGAAAATCAAGGTTTACTTCCATACATTTGAGAAAAGGGCCCTTATGGACGAATGTAACCAAAAATGTAAGTAAATAATAATATTTACATTATCTAAGTAGCAATCTTGTATTAGAACGTAATTCTGAATAAATCTTTTCATTACAAGTTTTTTGAATATTGCGTAATTTTTAAATTATACGAAAAAGCAATTTCGCATAGTAATAATTATTTTTTAACTCTATTAATAAAAAAACCGACCAAGTACGTGTCGGACCACGCACAATAAAGAGTTCCGTACCGACACCTACTAGTCCATATTTAAACCCACTATCTGATACGTCGAATCGAAAAAGGTCGTATCTTCATTGACCGAGTAAAACGAGGTCTCTGTTTTAGCTTCGACAAAAATGCTTTCGTATGTCCGGCCGGATTTTTGTATGTCCTCCTCTACAGGTCGCATTTATCAACCGATTTTCGTGAAATTTTGTGAGCAGGTTCAGTAACTATATAGAATTTTTTTGTCGAGTCACTTTTTGGAAATTCAAAAAAACAAACATTGTATCAACGATTTCGTGTTTTTCTGCGGCCGTTTTTTCCTCTACAGGTCGCATTTCTCAACCGATTCTCGTGAAATTTTGTGAGCAGGTTCCATGACTACATATAATTTATTTGTAGATTAAATTTTTTAAATTAAAAAAAAAATTTTTTTACGTCGTTGGCTGATCTCCTCTACAGGTCGCATTTATCAACCGATTTTCGTGAAATTTTGCGAGCAGGTTTGGTAACTATATAGAATTTTTTTGTCAGGTCACATTTTTGAAATTCGAAAAAACAAACTTTGTATCAATGATTTCGTATTTTTCTGCGGCCGTTTTTTCCTCTACAGGTCGCATTTCTCAACCGATTCTCGTGAAGTTTTGTGAGCAGGTTTTATGATTACATAGAATTTTTTAGGCAAGTAAATTTTTGTAAATTTAATTTTTTTTTATTTTATTCATTGGTTTGTTCTCCTCTACAGGTCGCATTTATCAAACGATTTTCGTGAAATTTTGTGAGCAGGTGCGGTAATTCTATAGAATTTTTTTATCGAGTCACTTTTTCAAAATTTAAAAAAACAATTTTTTTATCAATTATTTTGTGTTTCTGCGGCCGAATTTCGATTTGTTCACCTCTAAGGGTCGCATTTCACAACAGATTCTCGTGAAGTATTGTGAGCACGTTCTTTGATTACATCGAATATTTTTGTCGAGTAATCTAAAAAAAATTCTATGGTTTGTCCTCCTCTACAGCAGCGGTCGGCAACAAGCGGCCCGCGGGCCGCATGAAGTATTTTCCACACCTGCATCTTAATGTTCAAAAAATTTCGCGCTCGCTGCGCTCGCGTTTGCGTCTACATGACTTGATGCGTATGAAGTATTTTCCAGACCTGCATAATAATATTCGCAAAATTTCGCGCTCGCTACGCTCGCGTTTTCAACGAGATTTGTTGTTATGACTTGATGCGTATGAAGTATTTGCCGCATTTGAATCAGTGTTCGAAAAATTTCGCGCTCGCGTTTACATCTACATAACTTGATGCGTATGCGTATGAAGTATTTTCCGCACCTGCATCATAATGTTCGAAAAATTTCGCGCTCCCTACGCTCACATTTTCATCTAGATGTGTTATGACTTGATGCGTATGAAGTATTTGCCGCATTTGCAACAGTGTTCGAAAAATTTCGCGCTCGCGTTTTCATCTAGGTGTGTTATGACTTTATGACCCGTCCCCCCTTAAAGTTTCTATATCTGCTATTCTATATGCTTGCATTGATCGAATGAATCGCGAAATTACGATGCGGTTGAAATGCGAATTATCTGGATTTGGTAAGGAAACTAGCTGGTTTATCTGTGAAAAGTCGGTTTTTTCGTCTTTCTCGTTTTTCACGTAAGTAAAAAGGGATGCGAATTTTTACTACGTTACTGTCGCGTACGGCGTACCAATTTGTTTCGAGTTGATATCAACAGACAGTGATCATTATTATCATCTCCGGCCCGCGAAGATTTTTTTAGCTACTATGTGGCCCGTGGGTGCTAAAAGGTTGCCGACCCCTGCTCTACAGGTTCGATATCTAACATAGTTTTGGAAATAAAAAAAACACTCACGAGGTCTACAGCTCACAGAGCCACTAGTTATTTTTTAAGTTTACGTTACTATTATATTATGTAGCAATTCATAGAATAATACTTTCCTACCATATGTTGTGACATACGGACGGACGGAAGCACGGACGGACGGACGGACGGACGGACGGACACACGGACGGACGCACGGACGGACGGGCGCACGGACGGACGGGCGGACTGACGCACGGACGGACGGACGCACGGACGGACGGACGGGCAGACATGATGAAACTATAAGGGTTCCGTTTTCCCCATTTTGGCTACGGAACTCTAAAAATACAATTCAATAGGAAATGTAATAAGAAACAAAAATAACGACTAGAACTTCCTTGACTTGAGACTAGAAATAGGTATTTGTAACGTGTACCACCTAATCCAGTAAACAGAAAAGGCAAATAAATAATACAGAAAATGGTTAGAAGTAATTAGAATAAGTTATTAACCTATTTATATCATTATTATCTGCGCTCTGCCATAAGGGCCCTTTTTTACTAAACTTTACAACTAATTTTAAGGTAGAAATACTTAATTTATACGTGTGAAACCAAGATAGAAATACAGATCTAGTCTTATACTTTATCAATATGCAAAAAACAAAAAATATGTGATTTTACCGTATTTTACTAAAACGCTGATATCTACGAAACTAGAAAGTGCCATAAGGGCCCTTTTGTTATGGACGGTCTCATATTGGCGCCAAACCGGCTTGAAAAAAAAAGCACATGTGCAATAGATACTCCTCTTAGGGACGAGTGGAAGGGTTTTTACAAGTGTCATACAAAAACGTTATAAAAAAAAATATCAAATTAGTCAATTTTCTGAAAAACTTCAAACTTCATTGCATCTTTTAGTCATATTAAAGCTAATAAAAAGGTTCTTGAGCAAATGACAATTATAAAAAAACAGCTACTTTATGACTTGAGATACTAAAAAGTAGCAACTAAGATAGAAATATATTAATTCTAAATCATTTACAACATGCATTTTCACGACATTTTCATTGACACGCTCATGGTGACTCAGTCAGTGTTGCCAGAACGTGCTTTTTAGCACGGTTTTACGTGATTTTTTCGATACGAACGTGCTTTTTACGTGCGCTCCCCAAAAACGTTCTAAAACCGTGATTTTTTAAGTGCTATGGTGCTTTATTATTTTAGTACTAAAAATGGGGAGGTAATTTTGGTTTGGTACTCTCTAACACTAGTTTATGCAACTGGTACATAATGAGGGGCATTACACTGGTACACAATAAGGTCACACGAGTGTTTTAATGCCTAATTATGTACAGTTTCATACACTACTTTATCTACATCCATATATTAAATCCTCTTTCATGTGTTTCGTGTGGGCACTTCTCGCCGGCGTGCGCCATGTTTGCGTCGACAGGCCGGCCCGCGCCTCCGCCGCCAGCCCGCAGCTGTGTCCTTATATAATTTTTCTCAAAAATGGCCCGCAAACTGGACTTTAGTCGCTACATATTGGAAGGTAAAGTGTATAGTTTAAGGTCAGATCCAAATTAAAAAGTAAAAAACATTGCAGGCCACATATATGGCCTGCAATGTCACATATTAATTCCTTTATTTGTCGAGTTATAAACTTTTTAAAATGTAGAAACTGTCATATAAAAGGAGGCACAGGTCGTATTCAGCCAATTCAGCGTTCGTATTTTTCTGTTGAAAACGCGACGTTTTTTTATGTGTCTCGAATAATTTGCGTTTTTCGGTGGAAAAATACACTTGCGATTCTGTTAAAAAAAATAAACGGCGGGAAAACATGATGTTTTTGACGTTTTAAGGTTATGTTTATCAAATCTTAATTAATTTTTTGTCGTATTTTCCCCATTTTTGAGAAAAGCACTATATTAGCCTCGGCCGGAATGGCAATTGCAGGCTTCGTATTATAATTAAACGGACTCGCAAGCTCGTCCGTTTAAACAAATACTCAGCCTGCAATTGCTCCCTTCCCGGCCACGGCAATAATGTAATATTGTACGTGATCTCGTTAAAGTGTTATATTTCGTGATCTAATAGGGGACGCACGCAACAGCCGCATAGTATATTATAAAGCGGGGTCTTATCTACGGTATTTGAACTTATAAAAGAGGATTTACTATATGGGTGTAGATAAAACTGTTTTTTTTTTCTAACAATCGTTGTGTTAACCAATCTTTCTCTCCTACCCTACGCTTTGATATCCTAAAGTTAAAAGTTATGTTTAACCTGTGGTTGCAGGACAGGACTTGTCCTGCAACTGCAAGCTCTATCGTTCGTGTCGTGCAATGTGTACACGATGTAGTAAAGGCTCAATACTCTGTATGTGGCGAAAACCGGCCAAGTGTGTATCGGACTTCGCACATTTTGGGTTCCGAACCAACCGCAAAAGTATGTTGGTTTTAACATGAAAAATAACGAAATTTCCAATCAAAAAACCTGTTTTATCAAAATATAAGTATCTTTTGGTAAAATACCCGTAATAATGAACAGTATCACCAAATTTCAAGTTTATGGGTCAATTCAATTCTTAAAAAATGGCTTCCATCAAATTTATGATGATTTCGCCAATGTCACGTGTTCAATGACGTTGTTCAGTAACGACGCCATGACAGTAGATAAGGTTTTGTACGGTAAATGGATTCTGCCCGTCGTCGCCCCGGGCACGTGTGCTCACCAACGCGGCGACGATCAAAATCCCAAAGTTTATGGGTCAATGGGAAGAAAAAAATCTTATGAACAAAATTTTGTGACAGACGACTGACGGACGGACGGACGGACGCGTGAGTGACAGCAATAGGAGTCATTTTCGACCCTTCGGGTACGAAAACCTAAAAACGTGCTTTTTATTCCAAAAACGTGCTTTTTTGGACACCCGACCGTGCTTTTTGACGGAAGTGCTCTGGCAACACTGGACTCAGTACCGGCCGAGCGGCCGTCGGAGGAGGACGTATATACCGTTTTTTTGTGGCTATTCACAAAGCTTACCACAACCCTCACAAACAAACCAATACAAATTATGACCCATTACGTGTATTTATTAAGAAAGTCGCAGTCAAAGTATACTAGGAACGTAATTGTCAACTAAATCGAGACAACTTATGAATCACATAGCTGATAACGCAGGTGTCAATTGATTTTCAAGTACTGTCCTTCATACTAGTAGGTATGAATCCTTAAGAGGAGGGGTAGGGCAACCTCTCTCCATACAAACTTTGTGCAGGATTTACTTCGTTTGTGTTTGCATTAAAGTTATGATTTTTGGTCAGTATGCTTATTTTTCTCATAGCTATTTCGTGATGTAAATTTTTTTTATATATTTTTTTTTAATATTTCTTTTTGTAGAATTGTGGATGGCACGGTGCGGGTCGGCAGGTCGGGAGTACAAGAAGAGACAGCGTGTGCTTTCTTTGCAAATATACACGAAAGAAAGCACACGCTGTCTCTTCTTGTACTCCCGACCTGCCGACCCGCACCGTGCCATCCACAATTCTACACTTTTTATTTTGACTTTTTTTGAAATATTTGAATATTTTCACATCACGATCTTCGCATATCTAATATTTACAACCAAAAAAAATATTATATTTGTTAGTGCCAAAACCGACGAATAAAACCTGCACAAAGTTTGTATGGGGAAGGCCTTGCCCTACCCTGCGCCTTAAGTGGGAGTTACAAGTCGTGATAAAGTTTGGCCTCACGATGGAAACTGTTCCTTAGGCTACTTGTAACTTATACTGAGCGAGGCCAAACTATCCACGCAAAAAATTCAAAATGGCGGCTATTTTAGTTTCCAACATTTTTAATATTTTTTAGAACTCAAAAATGCTTCGTGCTACACAAAAACTTTGTATGAGAATTATGTTTTGCATAAATTTATCTATAACTTTGGTTATTATCATTTTCTCGATATATCAAATAGTTCATGAGAAAAATGGTGTTCAATATTTCGTTTCGTGTTAAAACACTGTTGGTCAAAAGACTTAGCAAAATCAAACTGCATCGTATGCAGAAATCAATCCATTTTCTCCAGTGATACTAGGAACAAATATAAAGGATTTCATCCGACGAAATGAAAATTTCATCGAAGGGAATTCATAATGGCGATCATTTACCAAAGGGGGAGCCGCATTTTTTAAAAAGTGTATAATTTCAAAACGGCATCTGCTATTTAAGTAATATGGGTATCAATCGATTGGTATTGACACCTTTAATTAAAATAAGAAAAATACCATGTAAAAAATTAAAGATAGCGGCCAACTAATATCAAAATTGTAAAATTTTCATTCTTCTTTTTTTCGTCATATTAAAAATAACAACTAAATGTCCAACGATATAGTCATTTTATATATTTACATAAATTCTCATTGTATTATCTACGCGACAAAACAAAAATTATGACAATCCGTCGATTCGTTTTTGAACTATACGAATTACAAACGAGCCTCGGCGACTGTGTCATAGTAGTTATAGAAACAAACTGCACTTTTGTAATGAAAGCAAGTCGCTTTTGCACAATGGTATTAGTGAAGAGACCAAACTTGATTATTTTTTCGATAATATCTAATTTTCACCCGTCAGTAACCGAGACTACGCCACTTCAAAAATATAAGTCTAAAACGTTCTACTAAGTTAAAAGGTAGACAGATTTGGACAATAAATGTGGCAATCGATAGAGAAAAATGTTGCTCAACTTTAAATAAAATGTGCTTTTTGTTACAAAACTTAAGAAAAATTTTTTTTCTGTGTTTAGCAATAAACTTTTTTTTTTTTTTTTTTATATTTATACTCTGTAAATTCCTACACTTTGTTTTTTCTGCGTTTAAGAACATTTTAATCTATAGTACATTGTGCATGTGCATTGTGTGTCATAGTTGTTTTTTTTATATTGGGGAAACTTTCTGTAGTGTGATTGTTTTTGGAAAAAATATTCTTTTAAGGTTCAAAATATATATAAGGTATGAATATAAGTACTTATAGGGTATGAATATCAAAAGTTTATTGCAAAAAAAAAAAAAATTTCTTAAGTGATGTTATAAAAAATCACAGCGTTATTTTTTATGTTGAACAACATTTTCCTGTATCAATTGCCACATTTATTGTCCAAATTTGGCCACCTTTTAACTTAGTAGAACGTTTTAGACTTATTATTTCGAAGTGGCGTAGTCTCGGTTACTGACGGGTGAAAATCAGATATTATCGAAAAAAGTAATCAAGTTTAGTCTCTTCACTAATACCATTGTGCAAAAGCGACTTGCTTTCATTACAGAAGTGCAGTTTGTCAGTATGTCCATTTATATGGGGATTCACACCTACTATACTTGGTGGATTTAATTTAATCCTCTACTCGTGACTTTTTTTAAATTTAGAAAAATGCTTTATTTCGATGAGCATTACATTATGATTAAAGTCGGCGATCAGCATCTAGTGCTTTAACCTGGAAGTTAATCATTTAGCAACTAGATGACATAAAGTAATTTTATGTCACACCTGGCCATAAAGCGGTAATTACCGCACGCTCCGCGCGCGGTGAAATCCCAATGCCTGGCCAGGGGGTGACATAAAATTTTGTACTTAACTCGGGCGGTAATAAAGAAAGCCTCAGATCGCATATTTATCGCCCTTGCCTTCGGCTCGGGCGTCAAATACCTGCGATCTGAGACATTCTTTGTTTTACCGGCCTTGTTAAAAAGCGGTTATTACACTATCCCGAATTCAGAATCCTGACGGAGCTAGGAAGCAGATTCAGGAACGTGTAATCGCATTCAGGAAGCAAGGATCCTAAAAAGTATCCTACCTAGGACGTCAGGATGGCTCCGGACGAACTGAATGACCAAGCGTCCTAGCTAGGAAGCTGTTTAGGACAGTGTAATAATATTTAGACAGATCAGTCTGCTCGCGCCAGCGGCAGCGGATGCATGTGTAGGTCGCTTGGAATGAACGAAGCACGAAAGAATGACAACGCTAGTGCGCGATTAATCTGTGGTAAAAATGAAGTATGGATTCTGTAGTATTTATTCTGTGAAAAATGGCGTCTCACAAATTAAGTAATAATGAAAAACAAACGCTGACAAATGTTATAGAACTTTATAGAGACATGCCATATTTATGGGATAAAAATGATAAGAATTATATGAACAAAAATGTGCGTGAGGAGGGCTACAAAGTTTTATTAGGTGTATATAAAACTATCGAGGAGAGTGCAACGCTTAAAACTTTGAAAAAGAAATTGGACAATATGCGATCCAATTTCTATAAAGAATTAAAGAAGGTAAGCAATTGCCGTTTGATTTATTTATATTATTACTATCCAGACAGTTATAGCATTTATAGAAAACCATTTCAGATGATTTGTAACAATGTCGCCCATTCAAACGTTTTTTACTTAAAAGAAATGATAATTAAATTCAAATTATAATGAGCTTGAGAAAAGATTCATAACATCAATTTGCTTTTAGAGACAATGTCTAGTAATTTGTAGATTTTCTACAATATACTAATATTGTATCGTTTTTTTAAGGTCAAGTCATCGAAACATACTGGTGCAGGAAATGACGACGTATATACACCCACAGTATGGTACTATGACCATTTTAAGTTTCTGGAATCCAGCACGAATCCTCGCCGTTCAGTCGCGGACACCATGGACATGGACCAGGTAAATAATAACAATTGAAAATCAAAATATATTTATTTTACAAGGGCACAACAATCCTCTTACATCTAGGCTACATCATTCATGACTACTTAAATATAACTAACTATTAAGCCCACAAATAATTACGGCCACATAACAAAACAATGTTAGTGTTTATTTATTTTATTTGCCGGGGGCAGAAGGGGGTGGCCCCAGGTTTAGTTAATCTGTTTATTCTTCAATTTAGGTTATTGTTCAGAGTACTAACAAGACCTAGTCTAAATGTCCAGAATATTGATCAATTTAAGAAGCTCGGTGAGGTGTAATAGAAACTTTTTAATTGAAAATCCATGATATTATGACTATTTTACTGATTACTTTGGTACAATATCAATCATTGCGTCTTGAAAGAAGACTTTTCCTGTTGAGTTGAAATAATCCACAAATGTGTTTCTTACTAGATTGCCCTCTTCATTTCGTTGCCGGTCACTTACACTTCGTAGTGAAGGCAAACCATTGGTATGGTTCCGCCAATCCCCTGTACTATATGAAGTTGTTCTGATATTTTCATGATCAACATATTTTCGTGTAACGTAATTTGGTACTTGTTTTCTTAAGTAGTTATGCAATACACAGCACGCCATAACTACAGCATCTACATTCTGGAGATCTAGACTAAGAGGTCTTGATAGTACTCTGAAGCGTGAAGCTAAAATCCCAAAAGCGTTCTCAACCACCCTGCGTGCCCGACTAAGGCGATAATTGAATATTCTTTGTTCCCGGGTGATATTCTTTAATGGGAATGGTTTCATGAAATGTTTGTTGATGGAAAATGCACTATCTCCCAATAACACATAAGGAACACACGTTTCTGTGCCTGGCAGTGGCGATGGCTGTGGCAAATTCAATTCGTCGTCTATCAATTTTTCATAAAATTTCGAAGATTGCCACACGGATGCGTCATTCACAGATCCATTGGTACCGGTTTGAACGTACATAAATTCATAGTTTGCATTAACAACCGCGAAGAGTATCACACTGAAAAACCCTTTATAGTTGTGAAACAGGGAACCACTTCCTGGTGGTTTTTCAATAGCAACGTGTTTACCGTCACATGCTCCAATACAGTGACTGAAATTCCATTTTTCTTCAAACTCCTCTGCTACTTCTTCCCATTCTGACGACGTTTGTGGGACCTGAAAATTCAACATTTTTTAATTTTTTTTTTAATTTATTTAATCATTTACTGATTTCAGAATTCATCTGGTGAAGAAGAAAGCCTGCCAAAGACAGTCATTAGCGGGAATACTTCTTTTAAAAAAAGGAAGAGGGAATCACCATATGACACACAGAAGACTATCCTTGAAAAGGCTTCAAAGTTAATGGACACCAAGGAAATGGATTGGGAAATCCTGGGCAAATGTGTTGGTATGCAGTTGAGGGACCTTGATCCAAGGCAACAAACCATTGCCCGGAAGTTGATTTCTGATGTGATATTTTATGGTACCCTAAATAAGCTGACTGAGGAGTGGTTTGTCGGTGGAGTTCCTATTCACAATCCACCCAATATAGACTATACAGTAAATTCAAGACCAATTCAAAATCCAGCCATAGTCAATACAGTCAATCCAGTCTCGTCACCAGAAACCCCACAGAGTGATCCCTCCTTAATTTATAATGTAGTACCAGACCCAGTGAACCCAGAATTTTATGAAATACACATCCCTGATGAGAGACAAATAATAACGGAGGGTAAGGCGGACATCATGAAAGAATTTTTAATAATCAAAAAGGAAAGGAAATAGAATTATTAGAGTTATTTGTATACTCTACTCCAAAACTGCTTATAATTGTCTATGATATACGCATATGAAGCAAAAGTAAAGTCTGATTTTCATGTAACTTTAATATCTAGATAGAACTGAACTGTTGCCTTGGACCAAGGTCCCTCAACTTCATTTAAGAAGACATCTTTGATTGTTAAGACTGAATAGTAAAGGATTATAATGCAGATAATTATAACATTATGATTATCACATAGGTACAGTTAAGGGCGTAAATATGTAAACATTTTTCGACCTTAATTCAATGGAATACAGTAAAAAATGTATACATATTGGTGCCCTTGACTGTACTGTACTGTAGTTATTAGTATTTTTGCTGTGATTGCCCATAAGGCAGGCACCTTTTTCTAAATGTGTGGAAGTTAATTTATTATTTTTCCTGTAATTTTAATAGGTACCTATACCTAACTAATGAAAATAATGATAATAGTCAAGAATAAATATAAATACATATAAGAAGACACTGTGATTTTCATGTAACTTTAATATCTAGATAGAACGATACTTAATAGTTAAGAATTGGAGTTGTTATGGTCTGTTGCCTTGGATCAAGGTCCCTCATGTTGTTAAATTATATTTCAATAAATAATAAAAAAAATAGTAAGAAGACATCTCTGATTTTTAAGACTGATTAGTAAAGGATTATAATGCAGATAGTTGTAAGATTATCATTATCACATAGGTACTGTAGTTTTTAGTATGTTTGCTGTGATTGCCCACCAGGCACCTTTTCCTAAACGTGTAGAAGTTAATTTATTATTTTCATGTAACTTTAATATAGTGGGGGCCATCCACGACGACGCGCCCCTCCACCGTCCGTTCCGTACAATTGCGCAAAAATTAGTATGCGCTGTGGAGGGCGCGTCGTCGTGGATGGCGCGCACTATACCTAGATAATAGTTAAGAATTGGAGGTGCTATGGTCTGTTGCCATGGATCAAGGTCCTTGAACTGCATGTGAGAAGACATCTTTGATTGTTAAGACTGAATAGTAAAGGATTATAATGCAGATCATTATCACATAGGTGCTGTAGTAATTAGTATTTTTGCTGTGATTGCCCATAAGGCACCTTTTCCTAAACGCGTAGACGTTAATTATCACGACGACGCTATTTTCATGTAACTTTAATATCAGAATAAATATAAATACATATAAGAAGACATCTGTGATTGTTTAGACTGACTAGTAATAGTACATTACTTACCAAGGGCGGTAAAATAAAGAATGTCTCAGATCGTAGGTGTTTGACACACGAGCCGAGGGCCATAAATATGCCATCTGAGGCTTTCTTTACTACCGCCCGTAGTAAGTACCAAATTTAATGTCCAGGGGCCTATTGCATAATAAATTACAACTAATATTACAAGCGGAAGTCTCTTTCGAATGAAACTTTCTACCGCTTGTAATATTAGTTGTAATTTATTATGCAATAGGCCCCTGGCCAGGAAGTGCAATATTCTCAAATCGCTTATTATCGCAAGTACCTCAAATACTTGCGATCTAAGACATTCTTTGATTTATAGCCCTAGGTAAGTAATGTACTAATACAATAGTGGTAATATTAATATTATCATATAGGTACTGTAATTAACACGTTAACTGTCCATATACTAAAGAAAATGATCTGACAATGTCACATCACAAGTCCAACTGCATTCAGTATGTGGATCTGAGTCCACAATGGAAACATGGACTCCTAAAAAATAAATTTGTGACCCCACGTGGGGCGCCCGGACAGGGTACATGTTAGATAATAGTATTTTTGATGTGATTGCCTATAAGGCGCCGTTTCCTAAATGCGTGGAAGTAAATTTGTTACTTTTATAAAACCTAAAATAATATATAATTAATATTAAGAATAAAGACATAAGAATACACCCGTGTTTGATTGTAGTGAATAGTACATGACTAAAATATATAGACCTTTAAATGTTTAAAGTTCGTAGCTGACTGCATTCAGCAGCAGCAGACGACATGTCGCAGCCGATGTTGCCAGGATGTCGCCGTCGACGGACACGTCTGGGAGGGTATCATCATCATCATCATTTCGAACCAGACCGAGTCTGTTGCTACTGTATGCAGTCCATATTACAAGTTGGTCAAAGTGATCGTATGTCGTCGTGCCCACCACGCCAAGCACTGTTGAATTGATGTAACGTTTCACTTTAAACCAATAAAAACAATTCATAATAGATTTTATGTCACACCTGGCCATAAAGCGGCAATTACCGCACGCTCCGCGCGCGGGAAATCCCACTTCCTGGCCAGGGGGTGACAAAATTTTGTACTTAACACGGGCGGTAATAAAGAAAGCCTCAGATCGCATATTTATCGCCCTTGCCTTCGGCTCGGGCGTCAAATACCTGCGATCTGAGACATTCTTTGTTTTACCGCCCTTGTTAAGTAATGTACTATTATTCATGATCAAAGTACACCTTCACTCCGACCTTTATAGAGGTTGTTGGCGTGGTGGGCACGACGACACAAGACCACTTTATAGGTCCTTGGCGTTCAATGGGTTCAAGCTGATATTTTTACCTTAATGTAATGCTTCAGACATCTATATATAGCCCAACATGTTTCGGGGATTATTTTCGTCAGTGATGGCTGGGAGATCAGGTAACTATATTTGAGATCTTGATAAGAGTTTCCCGTTGCAAGAAACCGCAGTGTTACCATGAATCGCTGTCTCGCACTTAAGTTTTCACGAAGCAAAGTCTCCTGTTTCTCAATGTAGGGTGTTACCATCTTTAACAATTCTTCAAATGATTCGGAATTCATCCGAAAATAGTTTCGGAAATCTTCTGGTTCCATTACACTTGGAATGTTTAGCCCCATTAGTTTATTTCGTAAAAGTAAATATTCTTTTACCCAAATTCTTCTTTTTTTTCTTTTCTTCATTGGCATGGTTGCCACTGCCAATGCTAGGCCCAGGCCAACTTTCTGATTCTTTGTCAATATCGGCGGCATCGCTACGATACGTCTCACTCCGTCGAGCAGTGGAAACGAACTGATTCAGAGACTGGTTCAGTGTAGTGTAATCAGAAGCTTCCTTCCTATCCCCTCCCTCGCATCCTACTTAGGACGCCCGAATTCAGGATAGTGTAATACCCGCTTTAGTAATGTACTATTCCGGGGACTAAGCGCGGCTGCCGCTCGCTGCGCCGCCTTCGCGTTCCCTTTCCCGCGCGCGCGCGCGCGCTTCCCTTGCCCGCCCCGCACCGTAAACCCCGTGACTCGGGTCACAGATAAATACATTATATTATATATTTAACTAGTTTTTTTCTTCGTCCGCGCGGAACTCGTTCATCGCGAATCGCGATAGAATATAATTGCTAATATTTTTGTATCAGGCGCGTACCTAGTTAGTTATCGCTCTTCCATACAAACTTCCACTCCCTTAAGGGATGATTTCGGGGATAAAAAGTATCCTATGTCCTTCCCCGGGACTCAAACTATCTCCATATATGCCAAATTTCATCTTAATCTGTTCAGCGGTTTAAGCGTGAAGAGGTAACAGACAGACACACTTTCGCATTTATAATATCACAAGTATG
This sequence comes from Cenopis cana, assembly GCA_951800055.1. Taxonomy (NCBI): domain Eukaryota; kingdom Metazoa; phylum Arthropoda; class Insecta; order Lepidoptera; family Tortricidae; genus Cenopis; species Cenopis cana. The sequence goes on along the minus strand of CATOHG010000010.1, from coordinate 654,023 downwards.
GATAATAATATTAATAATATCTAGGCGACCGAGCTCTGCTTAGCGTTTTCCCGGGCATTAGACCTACCTTTTTGTAATTAATAATGGGATTGCTGTTGGCCATCTCTGTATGTGCTCCTAACTACATGACTCTGACTGTACTATACTTACTCATAATCGTTTATTTGTCCAACATAGGTTACAGGATCTTACAATTCAGAGAGTTTCACTATGTGGCGCCTACCACCTATGCTGTTCGAACATTAGGACTGTTAAAACGAGATATAGCGCATACGTACACTAGACAGGCCGAGCGCGAGAGTGTACATACATGGGGGGGGGTCTCGCCGACGATTCCCATACTGAACACAGCGAGGCAGGCCAAGCGCGAGTGCTCCTGCACCGCCTGCACGAGAGTGTACAGCTAGTGTTAGGGTTGCCATAGATATGGAGACGAAGGCCGGAATCGGGGACGGGTGGACATTTCAAGAAAAGGTAGTGTAGGCACAGATTATATAATAGTTCTTCGAACAGATACGTATGTTCTAATAAAAAAGCTCATACCTACCGTTTTAAATGCCTACGAAATTTAACAATGGAGCGACCTTGAACGCTCCGGTCATTGGCTTCACGCGCCGAGCGTGCGACGCTAGGGTTGTCACCACTTAGAAATAAACTTTAGTGTTGGTTCTCTGGGATTTTCAGAGATCCTTCCAGTATCCGATCTGCATTTACATACACAGGTACAGGCATATCAACGCAGCAAGTTAAATAAGAGCTTTTCTAAAATTCAATGCCAAGTATATTTTTAACCCTGTCTATGGTTTACGACATACGACAGAAAGTACTTAATTCATTTAATCTACCACAAACATATTACAAAACGAAACACTTTGTTTAGATAAGTAGGTACCTAACTACCTATATTCCGACGAAAGCACTAAAGTGGTCACCTGTCTTCGTTATTTATTTATAACGTGTATAACGTCACAACGTGTTTAACGTAATAATAGTGTAAAAGTAGTAGTATGAAAAAAATATTTTAATATAAAATATTCTGATTAAGCGTCTCACATTTGAGGCTGAATTCCCGCCCTTCCAAAAGGTCACAAGTCCCTATAGTAGTGGAAATGCTTACGCCCTTTCTGAGGCCGTACAATGCCACCGCAAAACTTGATTCGGAAATCATAGTAAGTAAATAATATAAACAAAATTCAATACAAACAACTTAATTATTTGGATATAATTGCAGTTGCGGAGTAAACTTGCAAATCCTTTTGCATCGAAGTAATTTTTGATTCGGTACAACTTTATTACGCGTAGCAGCGTCCGGCCGTGAGCGCGTGTGGCAGCCAACTGACTGAGCCTACCGCGCGCGGCTGGCGAGGTGTAGGTATAATTCTCGGTTCCCACGGTGCAGATACATACCACTGGTGTAGGTCAAAGAGAAACATTCAAAGGACATCAGCACTTGCCTCATCTACAAAGTTAAAGGGCAACAGACATGGAGGCCGTCGGAAGACATCCTTCATGCGCTGCACGCCGCGCTGCCATTGTCTGTATTAGACGGGCTTATAGACATCAATACTACGTACATGTATACTTATCAGTGGTGGAGCGTCCATACAACTCGATTCCCACCGGCCTGCCTAATTTTCAGCCACACCAGTTCTTTTAGTACGGCTCATGAAGAATAAGAAAGGCAAACTATTTCCGGCTTCCCTAAGAATCTGGGGGCACGGCAGGGCCCCCGCCAAGTCGAGCGCGAAGCAAACACTGCCGTACCATCCTTTACTGGAACCATTTCGCCGCATTTTCAAGCCCCTATTTGAGAACCTCTGGATAAGACCAGAACGCAGTAATTTTCGACATCCAGTAAGCTATAATCACATACCTAAAATCCAAAATTTCAAGTCTGTAGGTCATTTAGTTCCGAAGTTAAGCGAAAGCAAAGTTTCGCATTTTCGAAACTCACACACTCATAATCATAAGAATAGAACTAGTACTTCCCATAAACTCAGAGAGCTGAAATTTGGACCAGAGTTAGGGTTTAATGGCCACATAAATGGAAAACTATAAAATCTGGAGTACCTGGTGACCCTGACAAGGAACACAAACTGCATAAGTAAGTTTGTAATTCTATACAAAATACATGCGATTACAAAGTTACTTTTGCAGTTTGAATGTTCGTTACAAGAAGTCTTACCTGAAAAGAAAAAAGAAGGATTGCCTACAAAAAGAGATGAGATCCCATCAAAAACATTACATGTAAAAAGATGCCAGTCTCGCAACACAGTTCTTCTACAACAAAAAAGTAATGATATGTAATGTTAAACCAAGTCGGTTATATTTTAGTCAATAGCACCGGAGGGGAACCACAGAACAAGATTTCCACCGACTTGCATCGTCGGCATTACTTTATTTTTTTAAATATATAAAATGGCTTGGCCATCGCACGGCTACATAATGGTAAAAGAACAATCGTCAGCTGATTATTAAAATATTCCTAATTAAACATAGCGCCCTAATGACATGCAGCTTGAGCGAGTTTGAGCGATACACATGTATAAGTAAAGCGTTGTGTGCGATGGCCAAGTCATTCTATATATTTAAAAAAATAAAGTAACATGCCGACGATGCAAGTCGGTGGAAATCTTGTTCTGTGGACACCCCTCCGGTGCTATTGACTAAAATATAACCGACTTGGTTTAACATTACATATCATTACTTTTTTGTTGTAGAAGAACTGTGTTGCGAGACTGGCATCTTTTTACATGTAATGTTTTTGATGGGTATTGTTGACGCGCCGCCACTGATACTTATATTTACCTAGTGGATCCCTACGAATTTAAAACTATCCTTGATTAATGGCCGGGACACTGGGACACCGCGCTTCAAACCGGGACATGTGGCGGCGTACCGGGACGTATGGAAACCGTATGCTAGGTCTATCTCTAATTGTTTCGAAATTCATTTCGTTCCATTACAAACTCCTTATGAGTGCTTCTGCTTCAAAATCGAAATTTACATATGTACATTTTTGCCAGTACAAAATCAATAGGCGCTTAGTGTGTACCTAAATAAAAATTGTTATTTGCAAAATATTACACAATTTACAAATCGCAAGAAAAACACTGTTTATGTATCTCAGGTTCGTAATCATACATTTACCCAGCTCGATGCCAAATTTCAACTTGCTAGGTCACCTGGAAGTGGGTTAGGTTTTTGATTATATTTTCCCCAATAATTATCCTATGTAGAAAAAATCCTATTTTTAGATGTTTGTATCTTAATAACCGATTGAGCTATATTCATGAAATTTGGGAATCTGGTTAGCCTTAAGGATCTTAATAAACGTACCAAATTTCATATGTGTACGTTCAATACATTTTGAGTAACGTAGGGGTCAAAAGTGGCACCAAATGGTTAGTGTAATATAACACACGGCCGCTGCGACGCCAGTTCTTTTTTTTTTTGAACTTTGGCTTGACACGCTGCCGCGTGTCTAGATTAATGTGTTGGATACAGTAGCTTATAGGTTTACAATACTCATACAATAGGTTTTGTACTTTAAAATGAATTGAAAACATTATATTTTTGAAAAATAAATTAAGAGTTTTTTAGTCTGTGGATTACAAAAACGCGTGTGACGTCACATTTCAAAGTTAAGGTTTAATTCCGCAACAGACCGCAACTGCACTTACTGCACGTTACGTTTCTCCGCACTCCCAAATTGAACCGTAACGGTATTCGTAAAAAGCTCTATTTAAAATGAGCGGAGAAGTGTCGCAACAGCACAAGTTACTGTACAATTTGGAGTGCGGTGTAACATGCAGTTGCCGTCTGCTGTCGGCTGCGGAAGTAAACCTTTAGTTGTTTATCAAGTGCGACGTCACAGTACTCACAGTCACGTGAACGGCTGTTTTCGCGCGAAATTCAAATTACTTAAAGAAAAAAAAAATTTTTTTGAAAGAAATTAAGCTCTTTGGGGGAAAAAGATAATTGTTACAGGTATAAAATAAACCTACGGATAATTTAAAATACATTTCCGAAAACTGTCAAGTAGCCAATTATTGCTTATAGTTTTCTTCATAGCTGGGCGGGCGGTGTAACACGAATGGACAGAGTCCGCAATGAATATGTAAGAGGATCTTTCAAAGTTGGCCCCTATAACAGACAAACTAAAAGAAAGCAGGCTCAGATGGTACGGACACATAATGCGAAGAGACGATAGCTACTCCGTAAAAACTGTTTTAAATATCCCCACAAAACCCCGGGGAAGAGGAAGACCTCCCGCCACATGGTGGTCCAATATTGAGAGGGAGTTGAAAGCGCAGAACCTCACACCTACGACAACCCAGGACAGACTTTCCTGGCGCCGCCGTACAAGGAGACTCGACCCCAGATAGAACTGGGATTAAGGGAAGGAAGAAGAAGAAGAAGTTTTCTTCATAGCTAAATCCGTGATGCTGAGTCACAAATGAATGAGGAATGAAAATTTTAAAATGAATTTTAATGAAAAACTAATACGGATTATCTTTTTAAATATTTTTGTATATTCATCACAGATATAAATAAATCAAACAACTTAATAAAAAACGGGATGTGATCGTTCCATATATGTATACAAATTTTCAAATCAAAATGGGCATTTTATTTACTTGTATATATGTACATTTGAACTTCTTTGAAATTTCCTTTAATAATTACATTGACAACAACTATTATTTCATACAAAGTAATATTCATTTTTAAGTAAACAAAACGATCAAGATTTTTACGCCAGGCAGTAGCTTACTTAGGTAATTAAGTAATATTCTACAACGCTTTGACCACACTGTAGGAAAACCAATGCGTTAGACCTCCGATTCCGTATAGTTCTTACGTGTCCTAGTGTCAAGATAAACTATAGACCAGTCAAATTAGCTTAACCTGGACATAATTCATAAACTCGTTATTTTTGTTATGTAATCGTTTATTGATATTGAGTATCAAATATTAATTCGATATATTAATAAAAAAATCCGGGGTCTTACCCGTATTTGATAAAAATCTTGAGATATTGTACACTTCCTAACTTTTTGCTACAACCAAAAACGATAACTAAATACCATGTTAGTATAATTTTGAGGTGCATTCCAATGCGATCTCTTAAGAGGGCGCCGAGCATATTTAGCAAAAACAGCCTTCACCTCTCAATCTGTGGAGGTCACGATTCTCTACAAAAATATATAAAATTTATGTAATTATTATCACAAAGAGTGTGTTTACAAGTTATCACTATTAGTAATCTATAATAAATTACACTTTAATAAATACAATACCGTAAATTTGCACTAAAAATGAGAAGAACGCGTGTCGGCGTTTAGGCAAAATTGAATTGAAAAATCTATTATTTCGTTTCAAAATCACACTCAAACAAATCTCAAAAGTATTCACTATAAGTTATCACACTTTTCACATTTTTCCTCGCAAAGACCAATGAGAATTTGAAACGTAAATCTAAACTTTGGTGACTTTTCCATACATTTTCCCTGCCACCATACTTTCGAAAAATCGACAGATGGCACAAACTACTAAGGAGATACTTACGTATCAGACGACCTACTTGCTTGGCATTTATTTATGAATTGTGTTGTCTGTGGCCTGTGGCAGAGAAAAATGGAAGCAGAGGTTGTCATTTAATAGTTTTCTGAACATGTAACGCGTACCTAAACGAAGGTAATGTGTTATTCAGCCGGTATTATATTACATGAAGGATTTATGTTAACACTCGATTTAGCGTGAAAAGAAATATACTTAGCAAGAAGAGAGTGAAAGGGACGCATTCACACACACACATGCATACACGGACGTACCCACACACTTACATTTGTTTCAGTGACAGACCTGACAAGTAAAATACGCAACATTGGTAGAATTATTTATTTAATAAAGATTAAACACATCATCATCATCATTCTCTTAAGAGCTGGGTTCTTGTCGGTGCAGCTTGATGCAGTCTCTCCATCTTTGCTGGTCCGAGGCCAGCTTCTTGACGTCCTGATACGACACGACATCCACATCCTCTTTTATCTGCTTGACATAACTTTTCCTTGGTCTTCCTCTTAATACACAAAAATGTCCACAAACACAATATTCCCAATAAAACGCAAGCTACGATTTTATTTCAAATTTTAGTTTTCATGACATGACTGATCTTGACATATATTATTTTTTTGTTGATGAAGCAAAAAGATCGGATAAGGGATATTTGAGTCATTCTTAAAAACGCAGAACTAGGACAAATGTCGCCATTACAACTGTCACAAGAAGGCAAGATGGCGCCGAGGGGCAGGGGCCCGGGTTGAGGGGACGTCTATTTTACTCCAATTTTTCTTCCTTGTCTATGGACACTATGGAGTGACTCGTATATATGACAGTCAACCGCCAGCGACAGATGGGCATGGCCGGTTTACTGTCATACTACGAGTCACTCGATAGTGACGCGGGTAAAATAGAAATCCCTCGACCCGGGCCCCTGCCCCTCGGCTCGGCGCCATCTTACCTTCTTGTGACAGTTGATTTGATGACATTGATTTATGGATTTGGTAACGTTGGTGACATTCACTGACATTGCGATATAACCGCGATTTACAAATTTCTGCAAATTTTCTTTGTCGATTAGAAAAATAGAAAATAGCTAAATTAATGGAAAGTGGTAAACATGCGCAACCCAAAATGTTGCGTATGTAACAATAAGAGAGAGGACGCATTTTTACACTATTTCCCAGTGAGTGACGAAAGGAAGCGTACTCATTGGTTAAACTGTGTAAACTTGAAATTTTTACACAGTGTGGTGTATGTCACACCCTAATAACTCAGCTGATCACAGCTGATACACATCTGATGGAAACTTAACTAATATTAACCTTTGTACCTTTTCCCAGAACTAAGGAATGCAAGAGACCTTGATATTGATTCCAAGAAAATAGTATTACCATATGTTCTATTTTGCATACCAAACTTTTAGTATAAAAGCAGTGTAATTGTTACTCAAGAGATCAGTATTAAATCAGTATTACATCACTATTTCCTCGAGTCTCGTCTTATCATTATACCTAACCCGTAACGCTCCACATCTCATGGCTACCCTGCCAGGCGAGCTGCCCCAGGCAGCCCTGAATTAGTGAACAAGTGCCAGAACCAAGATACTGAGTGCAGCACACTTCATCAGCGACCCTGCCAGAGCACCGCACATCTCATGGCGACCCTTCCAGTGCCGAACTACTAAGAACAGGTCGTCTCATGGCGACCCTTCCAGAGCCGAACTACTAAGTGCAGGTCGCCTCTCAAGGCGACCCTTCCAGACGGTCTGCGCCAGGCAGCCCCGATATACTCACGTGGACCGACCAGCCAGCTCCGCCACACCAGCCAGCCAGCACCACTGCGTCAGCCAACCAGCATAGCCAGATAAGCTATGGGGGGACAGTGCACCAAAACGGACCAGAAAGAAGAAGTTATTATTGCCCAAAACGGAGCCGAAAACAGCGCAAGCACGAAGCAGATAGACAGCAGCACGGCAGCTACATATATCTCCACGGCAGTGCTGATATTACTAGGTGTTATTTTCCTGTACGCCATTTGGAAAAAAATCCATAAATGTCTCACGAAGAAAATTGAGAGACAAGCAGTGGCAGCAACAATACGCAACACCAAGGCGGAACAGAGCGTCTAATCTCCAGTCTACGGCCTGCAGCACGTCAGCAGCATCACCCACACGCAGCGTGAACACCAGCACCAGCCGCGCCGCCGCTCAACAGCCCAGCTGTTCAACAGCTGATACCACACAGATGACTTCAGGTCCACAAATGCCTGACAGCTGATCATCAGCTGATCATCAGTCCACGTGAAGAAGTAATTAATTAAGGTACTTATTAAAAAAAAAAACCTATAATATATGTAGTATGTAGGTACTAGTTAGTAGTATGTAAAAAAATATATTTAACAATCTGAGTGACGTAGATTATTTTAAAGTAAAATTTTAATTAATAATAAAGAACGATAATAATAAGTTTTATCTAATTGTTAAAAGAGTAATATTTTTTTTAATCTAATAATGTGTAAACTTTATGGTATTAAACCAATTTATGTTATAAATAATTAAGTAAATATAAGAAATAATGCCGCTTGATGACGAGGTGATAATATGATTAAGATTTACAAATCTAAAAATAGCAACCAACAGTCCACCTGTACAACAACATCTGGACTCGAGTTACAATACGTTCACGATACACACAGACGTATCGAGTATAATATAGGATTAGTGTTATCAAAATAAAAATAGATTCCCAGAATATAAAAATAAAATATTAAAATAATATACTAGAATGTTGAATAGTTTTAAAATAATGACAATAAGGATTCCAACTATGACAGGTCTGATCAACCAAGAATAGTGGAAATTCTTACAAACCAAATAATTTACCTGAATTAAGTAAGTTTCTATAAACGAGATTATGACAAAATAATGAAACAAACAGACTGTATTACCAGTCAGAATAATATTATTTCATACTCGCCATCCTTACTAATAGTGTGTCGAATCTAGTACTCAATCGCGTACGGAACGAGCTTTCCCCGCGAGAGAATTAGGTATGTTTTGCAAGGCACAATAAATAAAAATGTATGCATATGTCATACTATATAATGAAGACACCGTGTGTATTATTAGCTACGAGTATAGCTCAATGTATAAATAAATGTAAAACCGGGTACGGATCCCGAGTATGTATAATTAAAGGTGTCAAAAAGTAAGTGATAACGATGATAGGCGAGTCATAGAGTATTATTAAACAACTTTCATTATTTGTCTTTGAGTGCTTATTAACTGAGCGCTCCCGTGCTTTGGAATGCACGTTAAGCCATTTATCCAACAGCTGTCTATGATAGCAGTTGTTAAGCCAAGTTAGAGGCTTGAGAATTTCTAACAGTCAACTTGCCCATTTAGTTACTTGACAAAAGCCTAATCGAAATAAGGTCTAGTTTCCCCTCAGGTTGGAAGGTCAGATGGCAGTCGCTTCCGTAAAAACTAGTGCCTACGCCAAATCCTGAGATTACGTAGGAGGACGATTATGACTAGGATTAAATAAATATAAAAATCGTGTCCCGCCGCAATCAGTGGTAAACCCGAGAGGTGCCATTGAGCGAGTAGGTAGATACATAATTATTAGCAAGGTACACCAGAAATACAAGGCAGGCAGCAAATCCTTGAAACCTAGATCATGATTCGATCGAGCATCAATCGTGCAGGTCCTTGGACACATAATATTATGTAGTGTTAAAAGCACTGTCTGAAAGGTATATATACCTACCTCTAAATGGTATTTACGCGCGCTTATGTATACAATTTATGTATAAAATCCTTGTATTACTGAGTTATAATTAAGGGTCGGCCGACCATAAAATAATGCATGCCGTGTACCTTAGCAAGCTTAGCAAAAAGTGATGCAAAAATTGCACACTTTATGTCACAAGTAAAATACTAAGTGACAAATAAAAATACATATATATAATTATGACGTCTAAAAGAGAAAAATGAACTTGCAAGTCACAATGACTATTTTTGAATAGTAAAAAAAAAAAATTGATGTGCACAAGCATAAATGTATACCATAATTTATGTCCTATTTAAAAAATAAATGAAAATATATAACAAACAAGCGTCGTCATCAAAGCGTGCATTCAATTCCAGTTATATTAGTATAGATAAAGAAAATTTTGTATCTTTAGATTTAGTTTAGTTTTAATTTGTTTACTGTATCCGTTTTAATAATTATTTCTCATTCTGTTTGAAAAAAAAGAGATTTTCTTTAATTTTTCGTAATTAATATTAATTTAGTAATAAGTTCATTTATACCTAATGTAGTTTTAATTTTTTTCAATTACTTATTTTTTTTATAAATGTATAATCTTATAGTATAAATAAGTGTATTAACTAAAAAAAAAAAACAATATTTACTTTAAAATTTACATTACGATGCTAAAACGATTATGACAATCCATCTGATCGCATACCACCTACCATATAAGGAATAAGAAATGTAAACATTATAAGTAGCATTAAGATAAATTAAGAAACCATGTATACCATAGACTTAAGTTACTTTCAGAAACCATGTAAACCATAGACATAAGTTGATTAAGTTTACAGAAGCCAAAAAATAGTAGTTATGTATTTTACTATTTTTTGTCTCAAAAAAACGGGGAAGCTGTGGTGTATGTCACACCCTAATAACTCAGCTGATCACAGCTGATACACATCTGATGGAAACTTAACTAATATTAACCTTTGTACCTTTTCCCAGAACTAAGGAATGCAAGAGACCTTGATATTGATTCCAAGAAAATAGTATTACCATATGTTCTATTTTGCATACCAAACTTTTAGTATAAAAGCAGTGTAATTGTTACTCAAGAGATCAGTATTAAATCAGTATTACATCACTATTTCCTCGAGTCTCGTCTTATCATTATAACCCGTAACGCTCCACATCTCAACAGTTTACCAAAGAAAAAACTCGCACAGCAAACAGTGTGCCATAACCACTTTGAAAAAAGATTCACAAACTCACACGAGCATCTGGTATATGGTGCCTACCCGTCCTTGTTCACTCCTGAAGAAATAAGCAGCGGAGTACCTAGCCGACAATTTGTAGATATTTGTAAGTTACTTAGCAGATAAAATGTATATTGTTCCCCCATCATAGCGTTTCCCCGGTCATGCCCTAAGGAGCCCGGGGTTCGCTTTGACACTTAATCCCGAGATTAGCATAGGAACTAGTTTTACGGAAGGGCCTGCAAACTGACCTTCCTATTGGGATTAAACCGGTTTCCTTGCGATGTTTTCCTTCACCGAAAGCCGCTATTATCAAATGATATTATACCTACCTATTACATTTGAAACTCTCGCTCTTACTGAAACATACCTAAAAAAGATTTGATGAAACGAAGAAAGATTCGAAGAAATTTAATAACGTCAACAGCAAAGGTAAATAACTCAATATAGCGTAAGGTCCGGTATTTTTTGAAAAAAAAAAACCGGCCAAGTGCGTGTCGGGCCACGCGCAAGGTAGGGTTCCGTAGTCGTCCGTTACATTATGTGGACTAAAAAGTTCGCAAACTTATATTTACTATGTTTTTAACAGAAATAACAACATTATCTAAGGTATCAATGGAAATTGTACGAAAGTTTGCTTTTGCAAAGTACATTTCTGAAGTTCGACTATAAATATAAATAAATAAATAAATATTTTATGGACCATCTTACACAAATCAACCTAGTCCCAAACTAAGCAAAGCTTGTACTATGGGTACTAAGCGACGATATACATACTTGTATAGATAAATAAATACTTAAATACATAGAAAACATCCAAGACCCAAGAACAAATATTCGTGATCATCACACAAATAAATGCCCCGGCCGGGATTCGAACCCGGGACCTCCAGCTTCGTAGGCAGGGTCACTACCAACTCAGCTAAAGCGGTATAAAATTATTTTTTATATTTTATTCTACCGTTTTGTCGGCGTCATTGATATGTATATTCATGCCAACTTTCTAGTACAAATTATAGCTTTCTAGTACTAACGGTTACTGAGAAAAACGGGGGTCGGACGGACGGACGGACATGGCGAAACTATAAGGGTTCCTTGTTTACTACGGAACCCTAAAAATGGTACGAGCCGGGTTTTGTACCAATGACCGTCATGATAACATGTCCAGTTATTTAAGGTTCCTTATAAGTTTGAGCGTTCATCATTTTCACGAAATCTTACTCGATAGATGGCGTTAGCGCTCGGCATACGAGGATACGAGCGCACTGTTCTACAGCACACTAACACCGAGTATGTGTGCGTTTCAACTCGGACGTAAACAATTTGATCGTTTTGTCAGTTTCCATAAACTTGGAAACTGACAAAACGATCAAATTGTTTACGTCCGAGTACTGTTTATTAAGGTTTTTATACGGTTAGTTAATGTAATTAAAAATGTATTTGATGTTTTGAAAGCAGTAGGTAAATATTATATTTCAAGGAAAATATACTTTAAAAATAATAAAATGTTGTAACTCATATAAAATTTTGTTTCGTTGACACCGCCTACCTTTGAATGACGTACCTAAATTTTAGCCCAGTTGGTAGTGACCCTGCCTACGAAGCTGGTGGTCCTGGAATCGAATTCTAGACAGGGCATGGTTACACGTGAAAGTACCGACAATCCACTATTTGACTTTGATCGCTTAAAGACTTAAAGATGATCAAATGTCTATATGGCATCAACTTAGAGCAAATAAATAATTAGGGACAAACCTCAAAGGCTCCTACAAATTAGCACTGGCTAATGGCGTCACACACAGTTGACACAGTGTTGAACCACCGGCCGTTGTATGGTAAAATAAGTATTCTGCTGTTTTAGTTTAGTGAAATAATGCGTTTAGGTAGGTATAGTGCGCGCCGTTCACGACGACGCGCCCCTCCACCGCCTGTTCCGCACAATTGCGCATAGAATAGTATGAGATGCGCTGTGGAGGGGCGCGTCGTCGTGGATGGCGCGCACTATTCATAGTTGCCATACAATTTATTCTTTATTTTTACGTAAGAATTCTATTGATACCTTTTGACTTTTTGACGAATATAGTTTCCGAATTTTCGATGTTAACCCTTTCACCGCCAAGAACCTATAAAGTGGTTGTGTGTCGTCGTGCCCACCACACCAACAACCATTTAAAAGGTCGGAGTGAAGGTGTACTTAGATCATGAAAAAAATCATTTATGAACTGTTTTAATTTGTTTTTATTGGTTTAGACATTACATCAATTCAACAGTGCTTGGCGTGGTGGGCACGATGACACACTACCGCTTTGGCGGTCAAAGGTTTAAGTAAGTACTTACATAATATTACCTTATTATGGTTTTGGTCAAATTTTATATTTTACAATGAATTGTGATATTTTGATGGTTTATTATCCAAAATGTGACACCATATTATACACTTAATTACCTATTGTCAAAATAACTATGTTCGAAATACCTAAGTATTTTTAAACCCAACTATCATTTCACCTACAGTTTAATAGACCGAAGTTTGAAATACCTACGTTCAAATGACCTAATTAACGAAATACCTTAAAATCAAAACGCCTAACGGATAAATATCGGACACATATGGCCGAAATACCTGCACTTAAAATACCTAAAGTGCACTACCATGACAGCTTTTAATTTAAAGAAGGTACTTAAGGAGTAGTCTTACATCAAATCAGTCTACATAAAAAATCGAGATATTATTTTACGGAACGGACTATTTAATGCGGGTATTACACTGTCCTGAATTCAGAATCCTGACCAGTAGAGGGGAGTTGAAGCATCTTGCTCTAACGTATAGGTTCGAGCCCTTCTAAAAGTTCTGAATTCAGGACAGTGTATTAGTGTACGGCAGGACGGCCTATGTATGAAGAGGAGTGGTTAGATTGAACTGCGACCCTACAGCTCGCGAGCTGAAAACCGAGCGTGCAGGTAGCGGCCAGCGAAGCGCCAGAAGAAGAATTATTTGAACTATAGGTGTAATGACTTAAAGGTATTTTAAAAATTACTCAATACATTTTACAATTGATGTATAAAATACAATAATAATAAAATAACAATAAATTAACTTAAGATAATACTACAAAATCTTCTAGCCGCATGAGTTTTTCAAATTCCCCGAACTTAGTCTATTATATGTAGAGACGCCGAATACCTACGGGTTTCAACAATTACAAATATTCGGCCGAATATTCGGTCTAGCTTTTGCGGAACCGTATAGTTGGCCAAATTATTCGGTTCAACGGAATTCTGTTAAAAAAACTAATTAAAACTACCAAAGAAAATACTTATTTAGTGGTAAACATTGTTTATTCAGTGGTTAACAATCATCAATTATTAGAGGACAATATTACACAAATCTACCTAGCCCCATAGGAGGCTCAATATTTTTGAAATGAACAATAGCTAATGTTAGTTTCGTAACCATAATTTATTGTATGTGAAGGATATGTTTTTCACAAGGCAGCGACTTTATTACATGTAAACAAAAACCTCTAAAAATTGTTCGTATCGATTAATTCGGCCGAATAGGTACCTACCGAAAACAACACACAAATAGTGTTGGATTGTTGATTATGGGCCCCTAAAAAGGATCATCCCGAAGAGGCATGGATCGGGTCTTTCGGGGGTCGACAATTTCTGGGAGCAAACATTTTTTCATAAAATCTAACCAGTTTTTGTTCCATATTTGTTTCCCAGAAATTGTCATCTTTTTCAATCAATTCTACTTTTAAGCGATGTTCAGAGCCAGTCCATACCGCAAATAAACATTTTTGTTTATTTGTGATATGCAGCTGACCCTGAACCTGGTAATACCCCTTGCATGGCAACTAACACTAACATGTTCCCATCCATCCAACACCCAGCCTTCAAGTTGAAGGTATGCTATTTGTAATTATGTTCAAAACCGGCCAAGTGCGTGTCGGGCCACGCACAATGTAGGGTTCCGTAGTTGTCCACCCGTTACATTATGTGGACTAAAAAGTTTGCGAACTTATATTTACTATGTTTTTGACAAAATTAACAACATTATCTAAGCCATCTAAGGTACTTATCAATGGTAATTGTACGAAAGTTTGCTTTTGCAAAGTACATTTCTTAAGTTCGACTATTACTCGTTAACTAGTAATGTGTACTTAGCTGTGATAGTTTTCCTTTTAAATTCATCGTATATATACTACTACCATGATTTTTTTCACATGCCTAGTAGCCACCGTTTAGCTGCCAGGGGTGGAGACTATGTTCAAAAATGCATGATAATACATAGAGAAATTGTATGATAGTTGTTAAACCTGTACCTAATTGTTGTTTCAGCTGCTGATGCCGATCTGAGACAAGAACATGTTTCCATCCATCCAACACCCAGCCTTCATGTTGAAGGTATGCTATTTGTAATTATATTCAAAAATGCATGATAATACATAGAGAAATTGTATGATAGTTGTTAAACCTGTACCTAATTGTTGTTTCAGCTGCTGATGCCGATCTGAGACAAGAACATGTTTCCATCCATCCAACACCCAGCCTTCATGTTGAAGGTATGCTATTTGTAATTATATTCAAAAATGCATGATAATACATAGAGAAATTGTATGATAGTTGTTAAACCTGTACCTAATTGTTGTTTCAGCTGCTGATGCCGATCTGAGACAAGAACATGTTTCTATACATCCAACACCCAGCCTTCATGTTGAAGGTATGCTATTTGTAATTATATTCAAAAATGCATGATAATACATAGAGAAATTGTATGATAGTTGTTAAACCTGTACCTAATTGTTGTTTCAGCTGCTGATGCCGATCTGAGACAAGAACATGTTTCCATCCATCCAACACCCAGCCTTCAAGTTGAAGGTATGCTGTTTGTAATTAGAGAGTTAAGTGGTGTTTAGACGCCACACATTCATTGGTAATCAATCGTAATCCCCTGTTGCTGATTTGTTTTTTGTATTCATTTAACGAAGCCTTTTGCTTTACTTTTTTGCATTTTTTTATGTTAATGTTTGTGGTTTGACAAAAAATACTACCGTTATGAAATTTATTCAGTAAATTGCAATGAGTAGGTACCTATTATTTTTTGTAAAATACGTGATTTTTGTTGAACCCTATGTGACAACCTTAGCTAATTTCGGCGACGCGAGACTCTGAAGGCCTACCGCGAGGCACAGCAAACGATGTTTTCCCTCTCTTTCGCACTTAGATGTGTGTACGTAAGTGCGATATGCACTCAACGAGCTCTACTCAACGTTACCCCACTATGGACCTACTTATACCTAAACCCACGGTATGGATCAGGTACCTACCTAAGTGTGATAAAAATGGTTATTTTTTATAGGTCAACGTGTGCCTGTCCGTAAAACGCCGAGGGCATCTAGGAAGCGACTTGTTAATAAAGTAGTCAAGTTGTCGCCAACTTGTCTTAAATTGTACGAAGAGTATATACAAGAAGACCAAAACGCAACTTGACTACCAGAAAAGGGCAAATAAGGCGGTTAAATTCGCAAAGGAGAACGCATTTGAGGACCTTATTAAAAATATGAATCCTTATGCGAAACAACTTATGCGAATGCAAGTCAACCTATATACAAAAAAGAAACGAGCGCGGAGATTTACGGAACAAGAAAAAGTTATAGCACTCTCTATAATGAAACAGAGTCCAAAATGTTATAGGTTTCTGCAAAAAATATTTGTGCTGCCATCAAAATCAACGCTTAATAAACTGATAGCCCAGATGCGTATCGAAGTCGGAATCAACCCAGTACTCGTGGACGTAATGAAGAAAGAGGTGTGTAATAACCTTTCATTAAAAAATTATACAACCACCAACACAAAACAAAATATCTAGCTAACAACAAAGAATATATATACTAAAGGCTAACAACCATCTCCTCTACTAAGGCGTTTTTTTTTAAATATTAATAATGGGATTGCTCTTGCCCAGCATCTAGCCAGGGGGCAAAGATGAGACCGACGGTGATGCGAGCTCACCCAGAAAATGCCTATTCCCTCTTGCCTTGCCAACAGATGCATACCGATAAGTGATATCTTTGGATTACCTATCCCCGAGTCTCCTGTAATCGACATTAGTTAAAATTGACAACACCTAAAAAAAAGTCCTGCTCTAACGCGTGAGTTTCCAATTAACCATCCCGCTCTGCTCGTAAAATAGTAAATAAGTACTGCAATAATATTGAAATTAAAAAAAGTGAGGATTATTAGTGACATATGGCTCGTTGGCGGTTTAGGTATGAATATGTTGACTTTATGTTTTTAATTGCAGACCCATACGTAATAAAAATAAAGACATAGAACCGTTTAATGATGAATTTAAGACCAATCTTTGCAATTATTTTCTATCGAGCCGATTTCGTCCAATTAATTATGTATCGAGTCCGTACAAGTTCTTTGAAATATGATGAATATTAACATAATATTTAATTTGATGTGCTAGAACAAATAGTTTTTCTTAAAAAACTGCTTAAAAAACATCAATTTCAACAAAATTAGGTCTTGACAGCCTCTTAAGAGGCCAGATTGGCGAGCCTATGCCTAACAAGCTAGCCTGAGGGCCGCAGCCCGCAGGCCCGAATGTGGGTAGTTAATGGGGATAGTGAGTCTCCGCGTTATTGAGATAATTTATTTTTTAAGTTATTTTAACATAGTATAATAAATAAAATTAAAACGAACTTAAAACTAAAACGGGCCCGAGGATGCTGGCGATATTTTCTCGCTATATCGCAATGCTCGCGCACGTTTACTCCTATGGAGTTCGCTTACCAAATTCATTAAATATACAGTCATAAATATATACTATTATTATGATTTTTCTGTCGGTTTCAGGTGACATCATGGGACCAAAATAAAAAATATTGCTCGATTATATTTGACGAGATGCACCTCGACGACGGTCTACATTACGACCAACAAAAAGACAGAATAGACGGTTTTGTGTGTCTTGACAAGAAGGATCATCAGTTTGCTGACCAAGCCTTGGTATTTATGTTAAGAGGAGCAGTCGCCAAGTGGCAGCAAGCTTTTGCTTTCTACTTTTGTCAAGGCACCGTTAAGCCGGCTATTTTAAAGAAAATTATTAAGGACACCTATAGTTGCTGTTGTCATCGATATAGGACTCCATCCTGTAGCCACAATCTGTGACCAAGGCTCTACTTTTCGAAGAGCTTTGGAGGAGCTCCAACAAGAAACTAGACGGCAACAACTCCTCGCAGATCTACCCACTGGTTAGTTAGTCATTAATAATCCATATATTAATATAATATTATAAATGAGAAAGTGTGTCTGTCTGTCAGTTACACGCTTAAACCGCTGAACAGATTTAGATGAAATTTGGTATGGAGATAGTTTGAGACCCGGGGAAGGACATAGGATACTTTTTATCCTGGAAATGATCCCTCCAACTGATAAATTCGGGGGTGGAAGTTGAATCTATGAACCGGATCCATGTTAGGTATCTATTTTTACAATGCCCACTGACGTACGAAAATTCGTCTCGAAATACGGTATAGAACAGACGAAGAGTCTGCGTAGAACTCGGTCATCGCGTTAGAATTTTAACGCTATTCTTTTATTTCAGGCGGTTAACTAGTTATCTCTGTTCCATACAAACTTCCACTTCCTTAAGGGATGGGATGAAAACTATACTGTCTCCTTTCCTCGGACTCGAACTATATTCGCACCAAATTTCATCTAAATCGGTTCAGCAGTTTAAGCGTGAAGGGGTTACAGACAGACAGACAGACATACTTTAGCATTTCTAACCCGCCACGACTTAGTACGGGTAGGTCAGTTTTTAATATATTTATCTACATTATATTACTAAAACCGAAATTTCTAGTGGCTCACTTCGAATCAAGTCAGCTTTTTTTACGAAATTTTGTTCTGAAGAATTTTTAACTTCCCAAATACCTATAAACTTAAAATTTGGTAATAATATTTGTTATTACGTATATTTTACCAACAAATACTAATACTCGTGAAGCTACGGTGGCCCAGTGGTTCAAGCGTGCGGCTGTCAAGCGGCGGTCGTGGGTTCGAATCCCAGCTCGTACCAATGAGTTTTTCGGAACTTATGTACGGAATATCATTTGATATTTACCGTTAGCTTTTCGGTGAAGGAAAACATCGTGAGGAAACCTGCATACATCCGCGAAAAAATTCAAAGTTGTATGTGAAGTCCCCAACCCGCTCTGGGCCAGCGTGGGGACTACTGCCCAATCCCTCTCATGTATGAGTGGAGGCCTGTGCCCAGCAGTGGGACGTATATAGGCTGATGATGATGATGATGATGACTAATACTCGTATATGGATAAAGTACGATTTTTTCTTTGAAATTTCCTTATTTTTCCTGTAAAAACCAACTTAACTTTGCGGTCGGTTCGGAACCCTAAATGTGTGAAGTCCGACTCGCACTTGGCCGGTTTTTAGTTAAAATTAAGATCTTAATATCCAGGAAACGGTAACAATAATTGTGGTACTTTTACCCGATGAGACCAAAATAGGGAATGCAGAACCGGTACCATTTGTCAGTCCCGGGATTTTCGGTACTAGCCGGAAGAGGAACCGGGATTTCCCGGTATTTTCGGTACTTTCGGGAAATTACTTGTGGTGGGTTTGAGACGTGAGTAGTTTTAGCCTAATACCTTTTTTGGGCAATATGGTAATAATATCAGGGATGCAAAAAGAAAATACACGTGTTTTGTTATCAAAATACACATTAATTCTTTAAATCACAATAAATTTGCTTATTTTATCTTAGCGGTTCATAAAAAAAACTCAAAATTAAATCAAAGAGTTTACTAAATGCTTACAATTTGTTCATTCATATTTTAACAAAAATTATTTCAATAATTAGTTATTGCTTATCTCCTCCTGTCAAATATGCCTTCGCCATTCGGTAAGCTGTTTGTAACATATTTTTTTTGTAACCGTGTAGGATAGGAAGAAAGAAGTAAGATTTTCACTACAAATATTTTATTCAATCAATCAATCAATCAAATAATTTATTTGTTAAACACAGGTACAAAGGTGTAATGTAATAAAATATGGTTCAACTGTGTTTTGTCATAAGACAGGTTGTGTTTTAATAGGTGTAATAAAGCCTAAAGTGGTAAATCGTTCTCAGCCGAAGCGCTTCCATAATATAACCGTTAGCTTTAACAAACCCTCTACAACCACAGTAATACCGGTGGAAGTGTTAGCCGAGGGTGAATTAACACTCTTGCTGTACCTGTAATACTACCTGCACAAGAGTGTTAATTACCTCTCAGCTAACACTTCAACCGGTATTATTGTGGTTGTCGAGGGTTGGTTAACACTATGTGTAGGACCTACAAAAAAAACACTGCTCTACAGGCCTTCTGTAACCTGTACCTGTTATATAGTGGGCCTGTTTCGCGGTTATATCGGTGTTATAGCATGCTCTAACGCGCTAGCTTGCTGGTTGGGTGCTAGTTGGGCGACTACCTACTGTACTGATAGTGTAGCTGTAGAACAATGTACACGCTCGTTGCGGTAAATATGCGAGTGGAGGATTGGTAAGGCGATGGCGTTGATGGATTTGTATAAGCGGGACGGAGTACCGGCCAGCCGTGGTCGTGAATTAACTGCTTAGAAAGGATTTTATCGACATTACTCTATTATTTCTAGATTAGCGTATTAAATTTAAGCCGCAAATTACATTTCCCGAAAATCCCGAAAATACCGGGATTTCGATTTCGTAGTACCGGTTCCTACCTTGGTTCAAAAAACCGGGAAATCCCGGGATTTTCGGTTCCGGTATTTCCCGGGAGCAAACCCTAGACCAAAATATTAATAAGTATGCTGTACAGATATAAATCGGACAACCCAAATTCAAAACCGTCATCCTATAATAAAATTGTTATTCTTTGTTTTGAATTGTTATAAGTTACCTAGATATTTATCATCATTCTCTTAAGAGCTGGGCTCTTGTCGGTGCAGCTTGATGCAGTCTCTCCATCTTTGTCGGTCCGAGGCCAGCTATGCGACTCTTGCGTTACTTAGACAACTATTGACAGACAGCGCACAGCCTACACCGCTGAAGATATAACTATGAAATTTGGAACATATATTCTTTATGATACGTAGACGTGTACTAAGAAATAATTTTTCGAAATTCAACCCCTAAGGGGGTGAAACAGGGGTTGAACCGTTGTATGCAAATCGTTCATTTGGAAAGTCTTAGACTTGAAAAGTTGTACAAAGGTTACTTATTAAAAAACAAGATAAATTATATAGGGTTGATATAAAAATTCATCCCCTAAGGGGTTCAAAAAAGGGATGAAAGTTTGTATGAGAAAAATGTTGTTTTTCAAACAAGTAAGAAGTTTAAAACTTCGGTCACAAGCTTCTAATGTATAGTAAAAACATTGACTATGGCATTTTTTTTTAATTCATCCCCTAAAGGGTTCAAGCGAGGGTTGAAAACTCACGTGCGCAATGTGTGAATGATTCTTTTATAGTATGGGTTTCTTTTTAACCGACTTCAAGATTTCAAAAGAGAAGGTTCTCAATTCGGTTCATCAAAACGCAGTTCTGATGATGGGATCCATGAGGAATCGAGGGAACTCCTCAAATCTTAAAGGCAAACATGTAGTGATTCTTGAGTTTTTATCAACAAATCAAGCATTTTCATACAAAAATGTGACATTTGATAAAGTGGAACTGGAGCTGATGATGATCAGAACAGAACTCTTCAACGACGAAAAGTTCACGTTTGGCGATTTGTCCTCCTAGATGTGTTTTTTAAGCAAGTTCTATTCTCACGACAATTTTTTGTCATGCTTGAGATCTGATGATGGGATCCACGAGGAATCCAGGGAACTCCTCAAAATGTGAAAGGCACATATAGTGATTTTAGTATTTTCATCAACTAATCATCATCATCATCATCATCATCAGCCTATATACGCCCCACTGCTGGGCACAGGCCTCCTCTCATAGATGAGAGGGATTGGGCAGTAGTCCCCACGCTGGCCCAGAGCGGGTAGGGGACTTCACATACAACTTTGAATTTCTTCGCGGATGTATGCAGGTTTCCTCACGATGTTTTCCTTCACCGAAAAGCTAACGGTAAATATCAAATGATATTCCGTACATAAGTTCCGAAAAACTCATTGGTACGAGCTGGGATTCGAACCCACGACCGCAGCTTGACAGCCGCATCAACTAATCAATCATTTTTATTCAAAAAAGTGACATTTGATGAAGTGGAACTGCTGATGATGATCAGAATGGAACTCTTCAACGACGCATGGTTCACGTTTGGCGAATTGTCCTCTTTGCTGTGTTTGTTAAGCAAGTTAGATTTTTGTGACAATCATTTGTCAAGCTCGAGTTCTGATAATGACATCCATGAGGAATCGAGTGAACTTCTCAAATGTTAAAGGCACACATGTAGTGATTTTAGTATGTCCATAAACAAATCAAGCATTTACATTTAAATAAGAGACATTTGATGAAGTGGAACTGCTGATGATGATCAGAATGGACCTCTTCAACGACGCATAATTCATGAATTGGCGATTTGTTCTCTTCGTTATGATTGTCAAGCAAAACCTAGCTTGCAAGACACATTTTTGTCAAGCTTGAGTTCTGATGGTGGATTCCATGAGGAATTGAGGGTACAAGTACCTACTCATCTACCATTATAAACATACTTATAGTCATTTTTATTTCATTGTATGGAATCCAAGTGTGCACCATCTAAGTATAATAGTCTTTCACCGGCCTCCCCAAATTGAATTCGTTTTTTTTTCTTAAAAAGTAGTGCTCCGTAGTAGGGCTCCGTACGCAAAGGGTAAAACGGGACTCTATTACTAAGGCTCCGCTGTTCGTCTGTCTGTCTGTCACCAGGCTATATCTCGAGAACCGTGATAGTTAGTTGAAATTTTCACAGATGATGTATTTCTGTTGCCGCTATAACAACAAATACTAAAAAACAGAATAGAATAGGTAAATATATAAGGGGGCTCCCATAAAACAAACATGATTTTTTTGCCGTTTTTATAGATAATGGCACGGAACGGAACCCTTCGTACGCGAGTCCGACTCGCACTTGGCCAGTTTTTATTTAATTTTATGGAGTCTAAGAGTGCACCATCTAAGTATAATAATCTTTCACCGGTCTCCCCCATTGAGTCATTTTTTTTCTTAAAAAATATATAATATGTAGATCTATAATTTTTTTTAGGATTTATTTCTATTTCATCACATTTTTCTTACTCTTAATTGCCATACATAATACACGGGCAAAAGCTAGTATGTAGATAAAGTCAATATTTATTATTCTTGTATTATGTTATGTATGTGAATTTATGTCACACCTGGCCATAAAGTGGCCATTATCGCACGCTCCGCGCGCGGAAAAACCCACTTCCTGGCCAGGGGGTGACATAAAATTTTGTACTTACCACGGGCGATAATAAAGAAAGCCTCAGATCACATATTTATCGCCCTTGCCTTCGGCTCGGGCGTAAAATACCTGCGATCTGAGACATTCTTTGTTTTATCGCCCTTGGTAAGTAATGTACTATTAAACTTTCGTGAGACATGTTATCTGGGGGCACGGCAGTGCCCCCGCAAGTCGAGCAAAAAGGTGCACGGCCGTACCATCCTTTTCTCGAAGCCATTCAGGCCATTTTCAACATCCTGTAATTTTGTCCCAGTTAAAGCCAGAACCCTGAATTTTCAGCAATATGTTGGGCATAATATGGGTTAGATATATTCTCAATAACATTCAATTTGAACTTTTATTTTAAGAACTATTGCCCCTCAAAATTCCTTAGTTTTGTCACTGACTCACTGACTGACTGACAGATCATCAATCGTTTAAGGTACTTCTAGTAGACCCACAAGCTCCAAATTTTAAACATAATTAGTTTTTAGCCTATTAATTGCTAGAAAATTAAAAAATATTGCAATATCAGTCACGTATCTGAGATTTACAAACTGCATAAGTAAGTTTGTAATCCTATACAAAATACATGCGATTACAAAGTTACTTTTACAGTTTGCATGTTCGTTACTAGAAGTCATACCTGAAAAGAAAAAAAAGGGATGAGATCCCATGAAAAACATTACATGTAAAAAGATGCAAGTCTCGCAACACAGTTCTTTTACAACAAAAAGTAATGATATGTAATCTTAAACCAAGTCTGTTATATTTTAGTCAATAGTACCGGAGGGGTGCCCACAGAACAAAATTTCCACCGACTTGCATCTGCATAACTTTATTTTTTTAAATATATATAATGACATGATCAAAAACTTAAAGTACCTAATGCTGATGCAAGTCGGTGGAAATTTTGTTCTGTGGGCACCCCTCCGGTACTATTGACTAAAATATAACAGACTTGGTTTAAGATTACATATCATTACTTTTTGTTGTAAAAGAACTGTGTTGCGAGACTTGCATCTTTTTACATGTAATGTTTTTCATGGGATAACTATTGTCGCCCGAAGTGACAATTAATACGTGAGTTTTAACCGTTTAGTAAAATAATGTTATGTATGTACAGTCAGCCCATGAAAATGTTCAGCATACTTAGAACCTTGTCACATCACCTCCTCCTTGTCCTCCGTCTCCTCCATCCTTGTCACATCGAAATCTAAGAAATATTTAGACTGAATAAAATTTGAAACCTCTTTAATTTGACAAAGTACTAAAGTGCTCAACATTTTCGTTGGCCCACTGTACCTATGTATATCTTTTATAAAGTAGGTATGTTGTGCTGCGTTCCGTGGGTCACGTACGGTGCTGTCTGAAAACCAGCGCTACAGGTGTCTAACACCTGGGGGGCTACCGCGAACCACAAACGAAATTTTCTCTCTCTGTCGTACTTGCAAGTGCATACACTGAAAAAAATGGTTGGTTGAATTTACTAAACAAGCAAATGTTGGCGAATTTACTAGGAAAATCTAGTAATTATTACAAAAATGGTATGTTGAATTTACGAAGCTAAAAAGGTTGGCAGTCGTTATCATACTTAATGTTGAAACTACAAAATGGTATTGTGAATTAAACAAAACTCAAATTTATACTTTTGTTTTGTAAATGTTATCATACTCGTTTGTTTACTTCAACACAAATAGCATGTTGAATTTACTAAAGCAATTTTTACTCGGTATAGTATGGTTATCATAACTAAACAGTATTGTTAATGTTACTAAACGGTAGCGTACCTTTTCGTTTTGTACGTATTACCAAACCTCATTGTTTGATTCAACACAAGTAGCGTGTTAGATGTACTTATGCTATTTTTAAAAGTTACAAGAGTACTTTGATCAAAATGTTTCCTGTGGTGATACACGGGTGGCGCTACCATCGTTACCGACCATATGGTGGAAGGCACTAAACAGTATTGTTAATGTTACTAAACGGTAGCGTACCTTTTCGTTTTGCACGTTTTATCAAACCTCATTGTTTGATTCAACACAAGTAACGTGTTAGATGTACTAATACTATTTTTAAAAGTTACTAGAGTACTTTGATCAAAACGTTTCCTGTGGTGATACACGGGTGGCGCTACCATCGTTACCGACCATATGGTGGAAGGCCCTAAACAGTATTGTTAATGTTACTAAACGGTAGCGTAACTTTTCGTTTTGTACGTATTACCAAACCTCATTGTTTGATTCAACACAAGTAGCGTGTTAGGTGTACTAATACTAATGCTATTTGTAAAAGTCACACATGAGTACTTTGATCAAATAGTTTCCTGTGGTGGTACACGGGTGGTGCTACCAGTATTACCAACCTCCACTGAAGACCTCAATTGAAGGCAACAATGACTCTTTTCTGAATATCAGGTTTGAATAGAAAAAACACTTTTTTTACTCAATAATTTATATGAGTTTAGATAAATCTATAATTGTACTTGTCAAAAATAATCTAATGCAAACTAGTATGTTAGTAGTGGTAATATACACCTAGTTTTATAACTATTATTAGCTGAACACAAATTAATAGAAAATGATTGAAACATAGGGGAAGGTTGCTATCATGGACCGGCGCTTTGATTGGACCACCTAAATATTTTAAAATCTGCGCATGCTAGACAGAGACAACCAAGGTACAAAGTGTCCTTGGGATACCCGGCCGGCCCCACGGAAACCTCAGTCGTGCCGCGCTTCTCGGCGACGAGTGACGTGAGCAAGTGTGTTTCGAGCGCCGGCGATCTTAAAATTAACTTAAATAAACTCGTGTAAGTATCATTATATTTGCATTTGTTTAAGTGTACTGCCGTGTAATGGTTAGAAATTATTATTTAATTATTCTGAGAACCAACAGCTAATAAATTTACAATAATTTTTGATATATGATACAAAGAACCAATTACAGGTTCCCACCGATAACCACACAATAGCAAAGAACAAATGGTGATTAGCACTATACATTGCATCACAGAAGTCAAATACCTAAAGCATAATAAAAAGTAAATATTACACATGTTTTCTTAATTACAATAAATTTCACTCCGTCTAAAGTACCCTCATCCAAATCCAAAGAAATGATGATACCTGTGATGATATAAATTGATACTTAAGTTGCTATCAATGGACCACATGTATGTGCTATCATTGGACCGGTCCAATCATAGTCATACTTGTTATGAACAAAATGCTGCACTTTGTGAAGAAAGCAAGCCGCTTTGCACAGTGATAGGACCAAACTGAGTGATTTGACCTGCAGCAGCGGAAGTTTCACCCCTTAGGAACAGAGATTGCGCCACTTCTTTAAAAAATAATTCATAAAATTCTACAAGCTAAACGGATGGACCGATTTCTATGTTTAATAGCTCAAATAAAAGCACAATTTATAAGTTACTTATAAAAAATAAATGTCTTAAATTCCTGCTAAAAATTTATGTTTAGTTTATTTTTTGTACTCTACTCGTAGTTTTTAATTTATTTCATTGAAAACATGTTTCTGTTTTAATAACGTACTTTATTATTCGGTTAATAAGAAGTTATATAAAAAAAACTGGATACCAATATCTTCAATGCAACTAGCATACATGTTTTCAATAAAATTAAGATAAAACTATCAGTCAAGTAAAAAAAAAATAAACTAAACTTTTTGGCAGTATTTTTTGGCATATATTTTTTGTTATTTTTTATAATTTATTATAATTAATTTATTATTATTATTTTTCATTTAAGCTATTAAACATAGAAATCGGTCCATCCGTTTAGCTTGTAGAATTTTTTGAAATATTTTAAAGAAGTGGCGCCATCTCTGTTCCTAAGGGGTGAAACCTCCGCTGCTGCGGGTCAAATCACTCAGTTTGGTCCCTACTATCACTGTGCAAAGTGGCATGCTTTCTTCACAAAGTGCAACATCCGGCCAAAAATAGGCCATAACAAGTATAACTATCATGGCAACTTTTTTTTCGATTTTAAATACTTTACCCATACGCAAATATACGCATATACATGGGAAAAATCTATCTCAATACATACTTAAAGCAAAAACTTACGTTTTAATATATATAGGTACGATCAACTGATGTAGGCTTTCATACGTCATGTTTATATCTTGCTTCAAAAACAATTCTGTCTCCAAATATGGTGCAGAAAAAAATAGTTTTTTTGAAGCAAATCTAATCATACAAGGTTAATAATATTATATTAAAACTAGTGGCTCTGTGAGCTGTAGACCTCGTGAGTGTTTTTTTTATTTCCAAAACTATGTTAGATATCGAACCTGTAGAGCAGGGGTCGGCAACCTTTTAGCACCCACGGGCCACATAGTAGCTAAAAAAATCTTCGCGGGCCGGAGATGATAATAATGATCACTGTCTGTTGATATCAACTCGAAACAAATTGGTACGCCGTACGCGACAGTAACGTAGTAAAAATTCGCATCCCTTTTTACTTACGTGAAAAACGAGAAAGACGAAAAAACCGACTTTTCACAGATAAACCAGCTAGTTTCCTTACCAAATCCAGATAATTCGCATTTCAACCGCATCGTAATTTCGCGATTCATTCGATCAATGCAAGCATATAGAATAGCAGATATAGAAACTTTAAGGGGGGACGGGTCATAAAGTCATAACACACCTAGATGAAAACGCGAGCGCGAAATTTTTCGAACACTGTTGCAAATGCGGCAAATACTTCATACGCATCAAGTCATAACACATCTAGATGAAAATGTGAGCGTAGGGAGCGCGAAATTTTTCGAACATTATGATGCAGGTGCGGAAAATACTTCATACGCATACGCATCAAGTTATGTAGATGTAAACGCGAGCGCGAAATTTTTCGAACACTGATTCAAATGCGGCAAATACTTCATACGCATCAAGTCATAACAACAAATCTCGTTGAAAACGCGAGCGTAGCGAGCGCGAAATTTTGCGAATATTATTATGCAGGTCTGGAAAATACTTCATACGCATCAAGTCATGTAGACGCAAACGCGAGCGCAGCGAGCGCGAAATTTTTTGAACATTAAGATGCAGGTGTGGAAAATACTTCATGCGGCCCGCGGGCCGCTTGTTGCCGACCGCTGCTGTAGAGGAGGACAAACCATAGAATTTTTTTTAGATTACTCGACAAAAATATTCGATGTAATCAAAGAACGTGCTCACAATACTTCACGAGAATCTGTTGTGAAATGCGACCCTTAGAGGTGAACAAATCGAAATTCGGCCGCAGAAACACAAAATAATTGATAAAAAAATTGTTTTTTTAAATTTTGAAAAAGTGACTCGATAAAAAAATTCTATAGAATTACCGCACCTGCTCACAAAATTTCACGAAAATCGTTTGATAAATGCGACCTGTAGAGGAGAACAAACCAATGAATAAAATAAAAAAAAAAAAATTTTACAAAAATTTACTTGCCTAAAAAATTCTATGTAATCATAAAACCTGCTCACAAAACTTCACGAGAATCGGTTGAGAAATGCGACCTGTAGAGGAAAAAACGGCCGCAGAAAAATACGAAATCATTGATACAAAGTTTGTTTTTTCGAATTTCAAAAATGTGACCTGACAAAAAAATTCTATATAGTTACCAAACCTGCTCGCAAAATTTCACGAAAATCGGTTGATAAATGCGACCTGTAGAGGAGATCAGCCAACGACGTAAAAAAAATTTTTTTTTAATTTACAAAAATTTACTCTACAAATAAATTATATGTAGTCATGGAACCTGCTCACAAAATTTCACGAGAATCGGTTGAGAAATGCGACCTGTAGAGGAAAAAACGGCCGCAGAAAAACACGAAATCGTTGATACAATGTTTGTTTTTTTGAATTTCCAAAAAGTGACTCGACAAAAAAATTCTATATAGTTACCGAACCTGCTCACAAAATTTCACGAAAATCGGTTGATAAATGCGACCTGTAGAGGAGGACATACAAAAATCCGGCCGGACATACGAAAGCATTTTTGTCGAAGCTAAAACAGAGACCTCGTTTTACTCGGTCAATAAATTAGAAATTGGTAACACGGTTTCTAACGTAGTGGCACCAGTAATGGACCTGGCTCCAGTAATGGACGCAAAAATCTTTCACGGTCGAAAATAAGCAACGGAAAACTATTTTAGTCATGGAAACACTTTAAGCATAAAGAATAGGCTTCTATGTATCACATTGACAAATGACATACACCTCGGTCATTTTGTTTAAAAATGGCGCGGCGGCAAAAAGTGTGCTCCGGCATTTTTCACGAATAACCTTAATTTATTACAGAAATAAGTAAGGAAGTAGGTTTACGTTTTTGATTATAAACTTTATTTTCACTAAAAAATATTATTGTGATATGATTTCGTGAGAAGCGTTACATATTTAACAATACTTTTTTAAAGTGTTTATTGCATTACAATCCAATTTGAATGATTTAGAGAGGATGTACATTACTGGTTCCTATTTTTTGTTAATCTCCAATTATGGACAGTTTCTACATGATTGGTTTTTCATACTGAATTCTGGTTACCCAATTATGGACACCCAATGTTGGACGGATTTATTGGCGAGGTAAATGTTTGAAAAATGCCACCCTTTTTTATTATAATAGTAGTTTATGTTACACCTGGCCATAAAGTGGCCATTATCGCACGCTCCGCGCGCGAAAAAACCCACTTCCTGGCCAGGGGGTGACATAAAATTTTGTACTTACCACGGGCGATAATAAAGAAAGCCTCAGATCGCATATTTATCGCCCTTGCCTTCGGCTCGGGCGTAAAATACCTGCGATCTGAGACATTCTTTGTTTTATCGCCCTTGGTAAGTAATGTACTATTATCTACACAAATATCATAATCCTCTAAAATGCGTTCAGAAACCGTAGGCAAATGACCTTCATTTTAACATCAATGTACTTATGAAAATTTTCTTACCTGTGGTGAAGGTTACCAGCAGTAATATAATATTCATTACAATTTCCTATTTAGTACTATAATGTTTTTTTTTTTTTAAATTTGGAACAGGAAAATTAAAATTCAGTCGATACGAAAGGTCAGCTCGATATAGGTAATTTTTTTGGGATAAGGATTCAGGGAGAAGGATTTCAAATTTTGCATTTATTTTAAAAGTTAAAAAAAAAATTTTTTTTCGAAAAATCGTCATTATACTCGATTTAGACTAATTCGGGGATGAAGATTTCAAATTTTATATTAATTTTGAATTTACAGCGAAAAAAACATTTTTTTGCGAAAAATCGTCATTATACTCGTTTTCGACTAATTCGGGGATAAGCATTTCAAATTTTATATTAATTTTGAATTTTAGAAAAAAATGTATTTCGAAATATCGTCATTAATTTCGACTACTTAATTTCGACTATTTCGGGGATAAGGATTTCAAATGTTATATACTACCGGCTACTATAAATATGTAACTGGTAGCAATGCAGGTCATTTGCCTTCGGCTTCTGAACCCATCTTAGAGTACTTATAATATGTGTGTAGATAAAGTAATGTATGTAACTGTAACTGTACATAATTAGGCATTCAAACACTCGTGTGACCTTATTATGAATAGCATAAACTACTTTATGTTACACCTGGCCATAAAGCGGCAATTACCGCACGCTCCGCGCGCGGGAAATCCCACTTCCTGGCCAGGGGGTGACATAAAATTTTGTACTTAACACGGGCGGTAATAAAGAAAGCCTCAGATCGCATATTTATCGCCCTTGCCTTCGGCTCGGGCGTCAAATACCTGCGATCTGAGACATTCTTTGTTTTACCGCCCTTGTTAAGTAATGTACTAATATGCAACTGGTACATCATGAGGGGCATTAAAACACGAGTGTTTTAATGCCCATAGATATCAAATTTGAACTCCTTATCCCTGAATTAGACGAAATCGAGTAAATTGACGATTTTCCGCAAAAAAAATGTTAAATTTGAAATCCTTAACCCCGAATTAGTCGAAATCGAGTATAATGTCGAGTTTTAGTAAAAATTTTTTTTTTATTTTAAATTCATAATAAGTGTAAAATTTGAAATCCTTATCCCCGAATTAGTCGGAATCGAGTATAATGACGATATTTCTAAAAAAAAATTTTTTTTAACTTGAAATTCAAAATTAATATAAAATTTGAAATCCTCATACCCGAATTAGTCGAAATCCAGTATAATGACGATTTTTCGTAAAAAAAGTTTTTACTTCAAATTCTAAATAAATGTAAAATTTTAATTCCTTATCCATGAATCCTTATCCCGAAAAAAAAATAATACATTATTGCCGTGGCCGGGGAAAAAAGCAGTTGCAGGCTGAGTATTTGTTTGAACGGACGAGCTTGCGAGTAATTATAATACGAACCCTGCAATTGCCATTCCGGCCGAGGCTAATATAGTACTTTTCTCAAAAATGGAGGAAATACGACAAAATTTGGATAAATATTTGATAAACATAACCTTAAAACGTCAAAAACATCATGCTCAACAAAAAATAAACAGCGGGATGTTTATTTTTTTTAACAGAATCGCAAGTGTATTGTTTTACCGAAAAACGCAAATTATTCAAGACTAAAAACGACGTCGCGTTTCCAACAGAAAAATACGAGCTGAATTGGCTGAATACGACCTGTGCCTCCTTTTATATGACAGTTTCTATTTTTTTTTAAAGTTTGGAATTCAACAAATAAAGGAATTTATATGTGAAATTGTAGGCGGCCTACAATGCTTTTAGAACATAAGGTGTCCAAGATTGGGTGTCCATAATTGGATTTTGTCTGTCCATCATAGGATTTTCGAAGATTTTCGACTTTTTCAGATTTGGAGCAATTTTCTCGGAACTTCTCTAATTATAATAAACAAACAAAACTTTTGTATGTTTATTATAATTAGTGATTATTAAGCTACATTTTCTTTGAAATAACTAACATCAAACTTATAAAATAAGAGAGTTATAGCCAAAAGATGTCGACGGAGTTCTTAAGCCGTCCATAATTGGTGCCATTACGTTATATCAAAACTAAACTATTTCACTATTAGTAGGCTACAACATATTTGTTGCAACAATAACAAACTAATAAACAAACATTAACCCTATGCGCGCACGAGCGACTTTTTCTAAGCAACTCTTATGTCTGTCTCTATCGCCCTTACTGTAAGTGCAACAGGGAGAGATATAAAGGTTGCTTCGTTCGTACGCACCCTCGGTTGCTGTTTTATTAACAGAATAAAAACAAAGCACACGCGCCTCACTTTATTTGTACGAGCTTCACAATGACGAGCGGCGAGTGACCGACGTCATGGTCACGCAGGGAGCGCGCGGATGACGTTTTCAATATCAATATCCCTGATCCCGCGTAGGTACTTTACGTGTTGTATAAAAGTAACTATTATCCGTGAGATTAAATTTTCATCACACTTGCTCGTAAAGGGTCTTATTGTACGCAGGCGTATAGAGCAGTTATAGCCGATTTACCTCCCGCGGGAGTTATGAATTTTTATAAGTCCCAAGGGAGTTATGAGTTTGTGTGTGATTTGATTGGTTTAAAAAAATCTAGTTGGCCGCGTGCCACAATAATATTGCTCTGTGATTGGTTGAAATATTGAAGTTGCGCGCTCCTCTCGCAGTGATAGTGATACTGGAGGGTGCTGGAGGTGAAGTTGTCAAGTACGTCAATTTTTATTGTATGAAACATCGATTTTTCTGCCTTTTGTAGTTATTTATTTCCTCGCAAATGTGATGAAAAATATTGTGTGTATCACGGGTGGTAAGGGTTATTACAAACTAAAGTCAATAAAAGCCCTCCGCCTTTGGCGTCTTTCGTTAGTAATAACCTGCTTACCGCCCTTAATGCACAATGTACTATAGTTAAATGACAAAAATATTGCTGTGTGTGGAATTCAGGCACTGTATAGAATGTAAAGAAAAAAAATAGTTCATATCCATGTCACAGGTATTATCATGTATATTTTCTATTGATGTCCAAGAAAAAGCATAACTTTGTCAAGAAAACATTACCACTAACAAACATTACTACTAATTATATATTAAGTATGATAATTTACAAAGATGGATAAAATTATTCAAAATGTAAGAAATAATATGTATCACATAATGACATACCTAATAGGTACATAATAGTACATTACTTTACAAGGGCGGTAAAACAAAGAATGTCTCAGATCGCAGGTATTTGACGCCCGAGCCGAAGGCAAGGGCGATAAATATGCGATCTGAGGCTTTCTTTATTACCGCCCGTGTTAAGTACAAAATTTTATGTCACCCCCTGGCCAGGAAGTGCGTTTTTTCGCGCGCGGAGCGTGCGATAATGGCCGCTTTATGGCCAGGTGTGACATAATATTTATTTATGTCACACCTGGCCATAAAGCGGCAATTACCGCACGCTCCAAGCGCGGGAAATCCCACTTCCTGGCCAGGGGGTGACATAAAATTTTGTACTTAACACTATGTAGGTACTATTATCTACGCACATACTCGGATCATAAATCCTCTAATATGCGTTCGGAAACCGTAGAATTTGACTCTCATTTCAACATTAAATAGGAAATTATAATGAAAATTATATTACTACTGTAGCCTTAGCCACAGATAAGAAAATTGACATAATAGTACATTACTTAACAAGGGCGGTAAAACAAAGAATGTCTCAGATCGCAGGTATTTGACGCCCGAGCCGAAGGCAAGGGCGATAAATATGCGATCTGAGGCTTTCTTTATTACCGCCCGTGTTAAGTACAAAATTTTATGTCACTCCCTGGCCAAGAAGTGGGATTACCAGCGCGCGGAGCGTGCGGTAATAACCGCTTTATAGCCAGGTGTGACATAAATTCATTGAAAGTTATAATATTAAACGTCATACAAAACTGTCAAAATTTAAATGTCAAAGTTGAGATGTCCCTATTCTAGTATTACTAAAAATTCCAATTCAGTCGATGCGAAATGTCAGATCGATGTTTTTTTAGTATATATCGCACGAAAATTGAGCTAGAACGACATGATCACATCAGAATAGTGTAAGGGTAATAATATTTTTAAAATATAATTGCCCTTCTTAAAGACATAATTCTTATTGCTATTAAAACATTTCACTTATTAAAAGATTGTCAATTGATCTGTTTGAAAAGTCACGCCGTCAGTGGCGTGACTTGTTTAACGAACCTATTGGAGGGGATGGATTGGAAGGGATAAAAAGGCTGGCCAGACTCACAAGCGGGGACTAGCGCATTCGATTAAGAGCGGTTGAAGTGTCAAGATCTTGTATAAGCCTGAATTTACTGTTAAACTGTGGATTCGTGTGAAACTAATAAGATATATAATTAACATGATTATTCAAATGGATGTGATGTTTCAATCCTGACCTACCAGCGACAATAGGTCAGCAAGTGGGATCGAAAAGGTTTTTACACTAAAAATAACCTTAACCTCGTCCACGGCTCGGAAAAACGTAAGTAAAATACTTAATTTTTGAAATTAACGATGATATGATTATTAGACATTTACTGCTTTTACCCTCATTTACGTGAACCGTAATTGGATAAAACTGCAAACTGTATTTACCGTAACGGAGGCTTTCCGGAGGTTTATATGGTTAAGCATTCATGGTTATCTTGCCAGGGCACTCCCTGGAGATGGACATGTTTGACTTTGTGATATCTAATCGTTAAGGAGCCGAACTGTATTCACCGTAACGGAGACATTCCGGAGGCTTATATGGTTAGTCATGCATGTTAATCTTGCCAGGGTACTCCCTGGAGATGAACATGTTTGATATTTTGGTTCATAATTAGCTAGAAAACACAACTTTTTATGCCGCGGTGCTATGGTGGCGGTTGATCTAAATTAAATCTGATGGAATTTAATTTTATCAAAGGAAATATTGAAATAGTACATTACTTAACAAGGGCGGTAAAACAAAGAATGTCTCAGATCGCAGGTATTTGACGCCCGAGCCGAAGGCAAGGGCGATAAATATGCGATCTGAGGCTTTCTTTATTACCGCCCGTGTTAAGTACAAAATTTTATGTCACCCCCTGGCCAGGAAGTGGGATTTCCCGCGCGCGGAGCGTGCGGTAATTGCCGCTTTATGGCCAGGTGTGACATAAAGGATTTATACAAACACAATCGCTAATAATTACTATTTGATAATGAGCAACTGTACCTATTTAGCTACTGATTGTTATTAACCGTCCCTATTAAGAAAATGACTATATCAATTCTTTACTTATTTTTATTTTCCCTTCTTCTTGATCACATTTTTGGCTAATGTAAGGTAAATACTTAACTAAATGAGTTAATGGCATTTCACCCCATACATACTACTATAAAGTTGAGGCAAATAACGGGTGGGCTATAGTTAGGATGTTTTACGTAACAATTACTTTCATCCTGAAATTTCATTTTGACATGTTCCAATTAAATGAAAATGTATAAATGGCCACATATGGTACTGAGTGACGCATTGTTTTGGAACCTAAAAACTTGACCCTAATATTCAAACTTATACGTGTTTTAAACCTCTGTTTATAAGTTTTATAAGGGATGACCCCGTTGTTGTGAAACGGTCTATGCATGCAATATAAACCTTCCTAGCTTACATGATGATGATGGCGGTGATGATGGTGGTGATGATGATGGTGATGGCTTTTTAGAAGGGAAAAGGGCTCTTAGCACTCTTAGCTTACATATACAATTAAAATAAACTTGATTGATTTAATGGCCATATGTATGTAATATATATATCATTCTGCTATGGCTTCCCTTTTTATGTTTACTTTGAACATCAACTGGGCTTTTTCATGAATATACAATTACTTAATTGTTTTTCTTCCCTTATCTGTTGAATTTCAAGTACTTAACTTTATGAGGTTCTAAGCTTATGGTGTAAGTTTCAGATAAACACATTGAACATGACCAGCGAGACTGGCCCGAGGAATGGGTGCAGTATAGGGAATGCAGAACCGGTACCATTTATCAGTCCCGGGATTTTCGGTACTGGCCGGTAGAGGAACCGGTATTTCCCGGTATTTTCGGTAGGTACTTTCGGGAAATTACTTGTGGTGGTTTTGAGACGTGAGTAGTTTTAGCCTAATACCTTTTTTGGACAATATGATAATAATATCAGGGATGCAAAAAGAAAATACACGTGTTTTGTTATCAACATACACATTAATTATATAAATCACAATGAATTTGCTTATTTTATCTTAGCGTTTTATAAAACGGACTCAAAATTATATCAAAGAGTTTACTAAATGCTTACAATTTGTAAATTATCATTTTATAATGTAATTGAATCAAGAGTCTGTCATAGTCATTGCTGCCGTGGAGTGTCTTGTACAACTTAAGGTTGTAGTACAGAGTTTGTCCAGAATATAGTAAGTGTAATTATTACACCGTTATGTTACATTGTTATGAATGAAGACAAATCCTGTACAATATTCTTGACTAAAGGTATTTGCATCTCAAAAAGCGTATAAAATAACCGTAAAATTACGAGGGCAGATTGTTTACACTTCACAAACAAAAATCATTTCAATAATTAGTTATTGCTTATCTCCTTCTGTCAATATTCCTTTGTCATTTGGTAAGCTGTTTGTCACATAATTTTATTGTAACCGTGTAGGATAATATTAATAAGAAAGAAGTAAGATTCTCACTTGAAATATTTTAATAGGTGTAATAAAGTCTAAAGTGGTAAATCGTTCTCAGCCGAAGCGCTTCTATAACTAATAGCGGTAACCAAAACCAACCCTCTACAACCACAGTGATACCGGTGGAAGTGTTAGCTGAGGGTGAATTAACACTCTTGCTGTACCTGTAATAGTACCTGCACAAGAGTGTTAATTCACTCTCACTCAGCTAACACTTCATCGGTATTATTGCTGTTGTCGAGGGTTGGTTAACACTACGGGTATAAAGATCACTGCTCTACAGGCTTTCTGTAATCTTTACCTGTTGTATCGCGTGGGCCTGTTTCGGGGTTATAACGATGTTATAGCATGCTCTAACATCTTTATACAGGCATGTGTTAACACTTTAATAATCATATGGAACCAATATAAGATTGATATACAGGTATTCTTAACGCTAGCGGGCTGGTTGGGTGCTAGTTGGGCGACTACCTACTAATAGTGTAGCTGTAGAACAATGAACACGCACGTTGGGGTAAGTATGCGGGTGGAGGACTGGTTAGGTGACGGCGCTGATGAATTTGTATAAGCGGGACGGAGTAATGGCCAGCCGTGGTCGTGAATTGGCTGCTTAGAGCGATGTTTCCGTTTATAAACATCGCTTGCGTTATTTTATCGATATATCTCTTATCATTTATAGATTAGCGTATTAAATTTAAGCTGCAAATTACATTTCCCGAAAATCCCGAAAATACCGGGAATTCGATTTCGTAGTACCGGTTCCTACCTTGGTTCAAAAAACCGGGAAATCCCGGTATTTTCGGTACCGGTATTTCCCGGGAGCAAACCCTAGTGCAGTACTCGTTTGGAGGATGATGGAGGCTATGCAAACAGTTGATGGGGAGGACTGTCACATAGACTTAATCATGGATTGCCCGAGGGTAAGGGCTAAGGAAAGGATGATGGATTGGAGGATGATGGAGGCTATGCAAACAGTTGATGGGGAGGACTGTCACATAGACTTTATCATGGATTGCCCGAGGGTAAGGGCTAAGGAAAGGATGATGGATTGGAGGATGATGGAGGCTATGCAAACAGTTGATGGGGAGGACTGTCACATAGACTTTATCATGGATTGCCCGAGGGTAAGGGCTAAGGAAAGGATGATGGATTGGAGGATGATGGAGGCTATGCAAACAGTTGATGGGGAGGACTGTCACATAGACTTTATCATGGATTGCCCGAGGGTAAGGGCTAAGGAAAGGATGATGGATTGGAGGATGATGGAGGCTATGCAAACAGTTGATGGGGAGGACTGTCACATAGACTTTATCATGGGTAATTCATTTCTTGCACTCACTGTTACCGGTCGTGTAAACTAACTTAATATATTATTCTATGAAACTCTCGAAAATGTATACCCAATGCATGTAGATTTGTACATTGAGAAATATATTAAAAGACATTCTAGCTATGGATATCATACATGTACAAGTTTTGTTACTTACAAAATGCATTTACAGAAAATCGATAAAAAAGGACTGTAAGTAACGAAACTTAGATCAGCTAAATTGATTTAATTAAATTGATTAAATAAACCTATCTACATTGTAATAAGTAGTGTGAAATTTAAATTACATTAATTATTTGATTATAGCGAAGGGACTCGCTATGTGTAGGATGGCCGAGCTGTAAGGGTAATAATATTTTTAAAATATAATTGCCCTTCTTAAAGACATAATTCTTATTGCTATTAAAACATTTCACTTATTAAAAGATTGTCAATTGATCTGTTTGAAAAGTCACGCCGTCAGTGGCGTGACTTGTTTAACGAACCTATTGGAGGGG
Organism: Cenopis cana; assembly: GCA_951800055.1. Taxonomy (NCBI): domain Eukaryota; kingdom Metazoa; phylum Arthropoda; class Insecta; order Lepidoptera; family Tortricidae; genus Cenopis; species Cenopis cana. Next base: position 615,464 of record CATOHG010000010.1, on the reverse strand, counting down.
ATGGATTGGAAGGGATAAAAAGGCTGGCCAGACTCACAAGAGCGGTTGAAGTGTCAAGATCTTGTATAAGCCTGAATTTACTGTTTGAAGAAACTGTGGATTTGTGTGAAACTAATAAGATATATAATTAACATGATTATTCAAATGGATGTGATGTTTCAATCCTGACCTACCAGCGACAATAATAGGGACTCTGTACTTTTTAAAATAACATTCAGGTAACACTCGTGTTTTAATGTCCCTCATTATGTACCATTATGTACCTCATAATACAAATATACGATTATGCAAAGTAATAATGCCTTCAATTAGAAATATATATTTTTTCACTTCACTGGCAACATTGTTACACTTTACCCTACTGCCCAACTCAAACACCGCACCACCGCACCGCCCCGCCATTGTCCGCCATTCCCGCCAACTCTAACAGCCCAACCTTCCAGGCTTCCATTAGTGAAATGCATGCGCTCGCGACTTTGTTTTGTGACGACGATCGACGAATCGATATTTAAAAAAATCTGTTTAATTGAAATCGAAGTACGATTTCATGTTTTGTGAGTGTCATGGACGTGGAAGAAAGCAACGATTTTAATCTGGTGTCTCAATATCTCAAGGAATGGGGGCTTGAAGAATCGACAATAAGAAATTTTGAAGGTTAGTAAATTTATACTGTATTTCTATGAAGTATGAGGACGCCGCTAGCTATTTTGTTAGTTAGCTTTTAATCATGAAAGATTTCTAAAACCCATCAGGCTAATGATATGTATACTTTTATTCGTTTTAGATAATCAGATTACTTTTGAATTAATTCAAAACATTAAGGATGCAGAAGTAAAGGAATTGATACCCAGTCTTAAAGAAAGAATAATATTCAAAAATGGCTTAGATAAATTAAATGATATAATTCACGTAAGTACCTACCTACATACCTACAGCTTTTACAATTTTCGCGTTATCTCAAAGAAGACCTTTTAGTATTGTATTATATTATCTATCATATTCGATCTGGTAAATACAACTCGAGGACGGTACCTGCCCGGGGCTAAAATTTTTATTATGGACCGTTGTTTTGGATGTTCATATTTTTTTGTAGATACTAGGTACTCATAAATAGAAAGCTTTTTGCAAAATTTCAGGCTGCGGAAACTCACGGTTAAAGGTATCAATCCGCAGCCTGCGACATACGACAACTGCACGTACCGCCGTATTCCAAATTGAATAGAATCCCCGTGATTTCTTGTTTTTATTGAAATATTAAATGAGAACTTTATAAGCGCGTGTGGGTCGGGTTTGATCTATTCATGTAGCTTTTTATAGGTGAAAAACTTAGCGAAAGCCCTATACGTTTATGTAGTAGTAACGTGTCTGTGCTAGACTGTTTAAAGCCACCGTTTAAAACACAGATTTAAAACCGTGTAGATAGATAGTGGTTCTTTCTGATAGACGGTGTCTCCAGTAAACCACTGGCAGTAACATTGGTTTTAAACCAGACACTCCCTTCTACTAAGGTCACCTTGATAGAAACTTGATTTAAAATGTCTAGCACAGGCTCAAGTGGGGAGGCCCTCATATTGATAAATTGGCAGTTGTGTTGTCTTCCTTAGTTAAAATGACACTTACCGATTACATATAAAAGGAGACTGTTATTCAAAGGATGTTAATTAGGAACTAGGTATCTGTATAAATCAAAACAAATTTGTATTGAACTCTTATTATTTTGCAGGAAACTGCTTCTGAAGACACTTGCAGTTTGGCCTCAAGCGTGTGTTCTAGTACAGGAGCAGGAACATCCTCAAGTCATGTAAGTTTTTTTAGTCATTTGATATTTACTCTTACAATTTCTCTCAATTTCATAAGAGGAAAAGGAGAGGTAGGGCACAGCAAAATGTCATCTTGCTCGAATTTAAGCAGCCCAACGCCTTGCAGAAGACCACAGCCATAAGTTCCTGAAGGTGAGCAAGGTTGCCAGAGCTCCCGAGGTTGCACTGTGTTGAGAGTGAGGGAGCTAAATTGGTCCCTTCTGCTGTCAACACAGTGCATCCTCAAATTTTATAAAGGGTCGGCAACGCGCACGTGACTCCTTCGTAGTTACGAGCGTCTATAGGCTGCGGTGTCCGCTTACCATCAGGTGGACCGTATGCTTGTTTGCCACCGTCGTAGTATAAAAAAAAAAGGAAATATAATAGAACTTCTGCAGCTGGTAATCAAAGTTTGAAAATATTGTATTGAATTCTTTTTATTTCCAGGAAACTGCTTCTGAGTACACTTGTAGTGCGGCCTCGAGGGTTTGTTCCAGTTCAGGAGCAGGAGCGACCGCAAAAAATCATGTAAGTTATTTTACCTTATTTAATATTTACTCTTTAAAATTATAATTGTTTTTATGTCACACCTGGCCATAAAGTGGCAAATACCGCTCGCTCAGCGCGCGGCAAATCCTACCTCCTGGCCAGGGGGTGACATAAAATTTTATACTTACCACGGGCGGTAATAAAGAAAGTCTCAGATCGCATAGTAACACCCTTGCCTTCGGCTCGGACGTTAAATACCTGCGATCTGAGACATTCTTTGCTTTACCGCCCTTGGTAAGTAATGTACTAATATGTCACACATCCTCCCGTCTAGCGTTATCCCAGTACAGTTGCATCCTGAAAAATGCCTGGGGTCCGCTACCTAATCCCAAGATTTGGCGTGGGCACTAGTTTTTACGAAAGCGACTGCCATCTGACATTTCAACACCGAGGGGAAACTAGAACTTAATGGGATTAGGCGTTATCAAGTGAGTGGGCAACTTGACTGTTACAACTGTTAGAACTAGAAGTTCTCAAGCCGCCCGAAGGCCTCCAACTTGACTTAACGACTGCTGCCATAGACAGCAACCGGGATCAACGGCTTAACGTGCCTTCCAAAGCACGGGAGCGCTCAGTTAGTAACCACTCAAAGCGGTCACCCATCCAAGTCCTGCCCTCTGCCCACGTTGCTTAACCTTAGATACCGCAAGCGGTACACAGGCGCCGCTGGGCCACGAGCGCTCCTTTATGACCAGGTGTGACATAATGTACTATTATGTCACACCTGGCCATAACGTTGCAATTACCGCACGCTCCGCGCGCGTAAAATCCCACTTCCTGGCCAACGGGTGACATAAAATTAAGTACTTACCACGGGCGGTAGTAAAGAAAGCCTCAGATCGCATATTTATCGCCCTTGCCTTCGGGTCGGGCGTCAAATACCTGCGATCTGAGACATTCTTTGTTTTACCGCCTTGGTAAGTAATGTGCTATAACCTATTATTGTGTACAACAAAGTGCTTACATACATAGGTACATTAATTTAAACATGGACTTAATTTTGGAGGAGAAAACAGAGGACAACCGCAAGTCGAAATCAAAGTTTTTGAATGGACTGCACATCAGTCAGTGTTTCCTCTTCATATTGTTTCCACTCAAGAGCAATGGAAACTGTCATTGTATGCATATTCCTATACAAAGTGGCCCTTGTTCCTTGGTCTTGAGTGTATTTTAGCTGCTATGCAGTTTTCTTTGCAGCTAACGTATATGCACAGTATTGATGAATTTTGAGACTAGGTGATAAAGATTGTCCCCTGCAGTGGCGGCGCGTCAAAAATATTCTTAGGGAATCCGGAAATAATTTGCTTTTCATATTCTTCATGAGCCGTAGTAAAAGAACTGGACTGGATGAAAATTGGCAAGCCGGTGGGAATCGAGTCGTATGGACGCTCCGCCACTGGTCCCCTGCCCTGATAACTTAAAAGTACCTACTTTAAATGATGAGATTGGTATGACGATAGATATTCACTCTCATTCAATTTTTGTTTTATGCAGAAAGTTGATTTAAAGACAATATTAGAAAAAAACAGTTCTGGAGAACTATGTCTAGCTGCTTTAAAAAAGAACCATAAATTGGATCCATCCTCTCGAGGTCACTTGGTAAAGTCTGTGGTAGAGTACTATTTAAAGGAGATTGGTGTTATGAGACGGGAAGATTTTGAGGAAATTGTCACACAAATTCTTATACTTGTGCCAACTGAAGTGAAGGTAGTTATAATAAAAATCCTGTATTGAAAATCTACAGTAGATAGTTGATACGACGTAGATTAGAAAGAGACCTACCATTGGCGTGGCGTCCAATAAATTGTTAATGAAGCCGGAGCTAATTTGGTTTACTTTTTACTCGAAATCGTCTGTGTTAGCCATTCAAAAAACGTCAATGTAGAGAATACATGTGACGTTATCAGGGTTAGGGTACCACTTTGTCGCTTATGGATTCCGAGATATCACTGATTTTGTCAATCAACTCGAAAATGGCGAAAATTTGTTTTGATTAAAAATAGTTTCTACACACTTAAAATAATACGGTATATTGATAAAAAGTTAAACTTTTCAACTAAAAGTCGGAAAAAAACACGGCCAAAGTTTACCGACTAGGGTACCACATTGTCGCTCATAAGCTTGAAGTAAACTCATTAAACTTATTTGCTTTGAAAATGAAAATATAATTTAGAAAACATAATATGTAATAATTGCAGACGTAAAATTCATACTTCCATGCTAATATTATAAATGGGAAAGTGTATGTGTGTGTTTGTTTGTTTGTCCGTCTTTCACGGAAAACGGGGCGACGAATTGACGTGATTTTTTAAGTGGAGATAGTTGAAGGGATAGAGAGTGACATAGGTTACTTTTTGTCTCTTTCTAAACCCCCCCCCCCCTTCCCTATTGGGGGGTGGAAGTTTGTATGGAGCATTTAACGCGAGCGAAGCCGCGGGCAAAAGCTAGTGCGTTATAAATTATCATAAAACTTTTATATGTAAAAAGCGAAAAATGGATCAATCAAATAATAGCAATTTAATTTAAAAATTCCAAGCCCAATCAAAGTTCTATAATAAATACAATAATACAAAATATAGTTTATATCGGGGCCATTGGAGAATGTAGTAACACGTGTTGTCTAAAGAGAAGTTTACTCCCATCCATTTGCTTGACAGTTCGTAACTCAGCTGCCCGTTACGTTCACTTAGCTTTATGTGTTGTTACCCTTTTAAAAATAGTGGTGTAAATCATTTTCATAATGATGTTAAATGCATATGATTACTTGTGTAAGTAATAATTTTAATATAATAAGTCTTAATAATAATTTTGATCTCATAAGTCATAAGGCGACAATGTGGTACCCTAAGGAATGTTAAACTAACAAACTTGATCTAAATTAGTAAAGCTGACGAAAAGACTGTTATTTAAAAAAAATAAGTTATGTTATTGATTGATAATAATATTTGTATTAGATATAGATATATGCACTTCTAGTGCGGACACTATGTTAAATAATGGAAGTGGAATTCTTATTTCTCTAAACTTATGAATAGCGACAATGTGGTACCCTAGATCACTTTTCATACAAAAATCATGTTAAAATTACTAAACTTTGAAGTCACTTTTTTGATAGAAAACTACATTACTTTTGTGTTTAATTACACTTGATCGTTAGTTTTATTCCTAAATTAATGTAAATTATGAGAATTAAACAGTACAATGTTCATTTTATATATTTTTTATATAAGTGTTGATTTTTTTTGTTTTATTATTTAAAAAAATTATGCCTTGAGATATGGTTGTTTCATTATTTTTATTATAAACCTTACCTACATCATATTCAGAGATCAACATAAGCCAGCTGAAAATCTGTCGATTTTGAGTTTTATAAAATATTTTATTTTTGATTTTGCCTCTACACCCTACGTGCATTATTCTTGTATTATTTCTATAAAATGTAAAATGTTAGAGACAACATATGATTTGTCGAGTAATATAATGTATGTGGAACATTTTAAAACCACTATCTCCATAACTTCAACCTATAACTAGGTTTTTTAGGCTTCCAAACTTTAAACTCGAATATCTCAAAACAGTATAATGATATGTTGGAACTTCAAAAAATTATTAAAAATAAAATACTCAACATAGCGATCTCGTTCTTTTTGTATATGAAGGAGAATGTTCTCAGCTATAAGGAGGTACCAATAACTCAATACCGACAATATATTACCTTTGCCATGAAAATGTCACACATTATTATTATACAACTTCATGACCTTTTACTACTTCATAAATACATAATTTTGTTGATTATCGATGCATTTGCTGACAGTATCTGTAGTTACGCACACAAGCGCGCGTGTCCATAGGTAATACGCGTCACAACTACAATCATGGCTCACCCGCGCTCGTGAGATACAAATACTGTACTCAACTTTCTTAATGGGCAACCCGGTGGGAATCGAGTTCTATGGACGCCTCGTCATTGACATGATACACACTATTAGTAGCGGATCCAGGGGGAAGAGGAGTTAAGGAACTCAAACGCCCCAAAAGCATCATGAGTCCTATCGGGACAAATGTTACATTAAATTTGAATCTAATCTCAGCCACGTTACGTGAGTTAATTTAGTATAGATATATCTTCTTCGCGTCAGCGGGTTCTAGTCCCCACGCAGTCAAACTCCTGGATCCGCCACTGAAATCGTAGATATAGTAGTAGTAGGCTTCATGGGTGTAGCCAGGGTAGGAAGGGAAGGGGAGGGGGGTTGGTAAACCCCTCCGCCATATGCATTAAATGCACATTTATCCCCCTGTAACTCAAACTTGGCTACGCCCGTGGTAGGCAGTATAGGGTAAGTTATGCTCGTCAATCATGCATGCAATACTTAATGCTTGTTTGGGCCTTGGCCATATTTTTGTTCCGATAAATGCTACTTTATATTTAATTCATATTTCTTTACCAAGTATTCATTTAAGGGGCTCCATATAACAACAACGCCCTTTCACAAAACATACAAAAATATTTATTTAAAAAAAACTCCCCGTGGCTGGAGCGAGAATGAGCGCATGTACTTTTTCTCGACGTTTTGAATAAAATGTGCTAGTATCAAAGCGAAAGATAGTATTGGAATTTCAAACGTCCAGATTTTAGGTATATGAATTACCAATCTTTAAGTTTATTAAGCATATGGAAATAATTTTGACTGTAATATTTTAGTAATAATATAATCTTCAATAGGATTGCCTTATCTATGATTGCAAGATACCCACAATCACAAATTATATTTATGCCACACCTGGCCATAAAGTGGCAATTACCGCACGCTTCACGCGCGGGAAATCATGTGACATAAAATTTTGTACTCAACACGGGCGGTAATAAAGAAAGCTCAGATCGCATATTTATCGCCCTTGCCTTCGGCTCGGGCGTCAAATACCTGCGATTGGAGACATTCTTTGTTTTACCGCCCTTGTTAAGTTGTGGTGTGTAATGTACTAATATTTGTAATTGAATTATCCTAGGATACCTACTAGCCAAATTCCAAGCCAAAAGTTCGGCAACAAACTTTATATACCAGCTAGAGGAAAACTAGTGGACAAGTATAGCAATCAAAAACGACTTCTCCGCAAAATTGGGGTACCTAATACCAACACGAAGATGTACTACTGCACACGCCCTGTCGTCCGATCCAGAGACGCAAGCTTCTGTTGATGACAGTGGTAATTATTTTACACATATAAAGTCACTCGTTGCTTACATAAAAAAAAAGATATTAGGTTACATGTGCAAATGAAAACTTTGTCAAAGTTGATATGTATGCAAATAGATTGTGTAATTGATGATAAATGAATCGGAATCTGTCCATTGACATTGTTGATAGGTAATTAGGTATTATAATAATTGATTTAACTTTGACTTTTGTTCATTAGTGTCTAATGAAGCATTTGAAGAGTTAAAACTTTGGTTAAAGTTCAACAAAGAGCCACTCAATGAAATAATTGTGAATTGGCAGAAGACTTCAAGGCATCGACTACAAGAGTTGTCATCAGATAAATATAAAAGCATCCTGGATATACTAATTGACTGGCCGGCATATAAATTGAGCATTGGATATAAATTGGTAGGCTATTTACTTCTTCTATTTACAGAAATTAGTCACCAAAAGTGTACTTTATTACAAACATTTCATTTCATATTTTTTCAGATTGAACAAGATTTTGAAGCAAAATTTCCAGGTCTAGGAATAGCATTGTATAAGAAATGGCCCACGTTTTTAGAAAAGGCTTTACCACATTTTAAAGCCATAAAAGCTGCGGAAGAGTATATGTCATACGTAGCCGAAAATCTAAGCGAAGGTTAGTTTAGGTTTTAGGTCCTTTAAGAGCATAGATATAATCTCTCTCTAAATCTATGTTTAAAAGGCTAAGGCTGGTCAACACCTAGAAAATGTCTCGCTCTAACACGCGTGGCGTGAGTTTCCGGCTTTTTACGGAAGCTCTGCGCGTAGAATAGTAAATAAATATCATAATATTAAAATAAAAATTATTTGTGAAATATGACTCGTTAGCGGTTTAGGTATGAATATGTTGACTTCATGTTTTTAATTGCAGACCCATACGTAATAAAAAAGACATAGTTTACCGTTTAATGATGATTTTAAGACCAATCTTTGCAATTATTTTGTATCGAGCCGATTTCGTCCAATTAAGCTTAAGCCACACAGAGAGCGGGCGGGCGGCAGCGGCGCGGGAGCCGCCTTTGGCGGCAGCCGCCACCGCCAAAAGAAGCTCATGCGCCGCCGCCCGCGCCCGCGCCGCCGCCGCCCGCGCCGCCACCGCCCGCCCGCTCTCTGTGTGGCTTAAGCTTTATGTATCCAGTCCGTCCACGGTCTTTGAAATATGATGAATATTAACATTTAAGGCTTGGTCACACCGCTTGCGCGGCGCAAGCGGGACGCTGCGCTGCGCGCCAAAATGTATGAAACCGTCCCGCTCGTGTCGCGCAGCCTGTGTGGCGTCGCTAACCTGTTAGCATACGTTCAGGCGCGCATCGGTCGCGTCGCGCGGACGTCGCGCAACGCTGTGTGACCAAGCCTATACTCACCGGCAGAAAATTTGACCCAAATTAGAAAAAAATATTTTTATATATTAAACCTTATTTAATTTAATCAATTTATTGTTTGAAATCACGAAAAGTTTTGGGCCAAATTTTCTGCCGGTGAGTGTATTTTTTTGATGTGCTTGAACATATAGTTTTTCTTAAAAAAACTGCTTAAACAACATCAATTTCAACAAAATTAGGTCTTGACAGCCTCTTAAACAATCATCTCAAGCACATGTAGTACAAGCTTTGCTTGGTTTGGGACTAGGTTGATTTTGTAAGATTGTTCAGATCTCATTAATGTGCCAGTATATTTCTGATGCCTCGTCATCATTACATAATTTGGTTCTAGTCTAAATCAACAAATAAGCATATAACACGCTTTTTTTCAGACGTTAGAGATTTCTGTTTTTGCTACATGATTGGTTTCAAAATTATTCCAACTACGAGAGTGTCGTATAAGGATACAGACGGAAGGAAGAAATCGTTCAAACCAAGCATCCAAGAGGCATTGAATGCCTTTGTTCTTCATGCAAAGGTAATTTTTTAACATCAATAACAAAGTTTCTATCGAACAAAGTTTGTCCAATTACGTAACGGAGTCCCTGGAAGGAACTGTACTAGTTGAAGGTCTCAAATATATCCCTTTTTTTAATAAGTGGTATTTCAAAATAAAACCGTATTTAGAATCATATATTTTACAATAAGCCCGCCTTAACAGCGATACTGCATCAAAAATCGCAGTGCACAACACTACTTCGTTAAATCGACATAAATTCTCATTTTCTGTCCGGTCGTACCTTATACCACGCAACTTGATTTTTACGAAAGTATCGGTAGCTGCACTATCCATTGCGGGCTATAAAATGCTGCCTTCAGTATAGCTTAGTACAGAAGCAGCAATGGAAATGCGCTCTAGTTAAATACATATAGTTTTCGATTATCTTAGTAGAAGCGACAGGGCACGTCTTCAAATTGAAAATAATTGTTTATAAAGCCAATTTTAATGAAAAATTAACTTACCTATGAAAAGAAACGTCAGCTCTAACTCGGTTAACTTTTGATGTGAAGTTTTTGCAATTAACTTCAGCGCAATAACATATTTTGTAGTAGAGCAACGGACGTCTGACACTTACAACGTCATGGGCATGACTGAGCCGAAGTTCGCGAATTTTGCGAAGTTTTGGCACGCGAAGTACGAGCACTCTTTAGGTCTAGTTTAATATTTGGTTTGTGGTCCTCACATAGATGTAAGATACTTATTATTTATACCTTATTACTTATTTTCAGAACCAAAGAGAAGTTCGGACTAAGCTGTCGAACTGGAGAAACGCCCAAAAGGATAAAGGACTCAGGTGCCAACCCATTATAGTTGTAGTAGGTGCCGCCATTAATTGCCTAACAGAGTTTTATGCAGCGTACGATGACATTTTGTACAAACACGACTGTTTTTTAAAAACTTTGGACAGCTGTTTCAAGATCTATCATTGTCTAGACGCCAAATATCCAGATGAAGCTGTTAACATCTGGACATTTGTGCAAAAATATTTTTATAATATGGAATTAAAATCCGATAAAAACCTGTCAGGAGTTGCAGCGTTCATATCAGACTTGCAATAATTTGTAGAACCTTAACAAATAAGTATAAGTAGGTAGTGTGACCCGCAATGTTTGTGTGCTTTAAATGTGACGCTTCAATTGAGACTTACAAATGCTTTTTCGAACACTTAAATATCAATCATAATTTAGGTTCAAATTCGACATATCAATGCAAACAGAACTGTAATCGTATTTTTCAAAACGTAAGGTCTTTTAGACGTCATTTACTATCACAACATTTAAACCCACAGTCGCAAAGATTACATCTAGAAGTCCCCACAAACGATTCCGTTTGTGGCGATATACCTGATTGTAATGTTGTTACAAATTGTCTTGATACGTTAGAATGTAATTCTGAAGATGCTTCAAAAAGTACCCAATTTATGCTGGAAAAATCTGCCGCAACGTTAGTACTTTCATTATACAGTGATGCCGGAGTTAACCGCAAAACCGCATTGAAGATAATAGAAAATGTCCAATTACATATAACGCAGGTTATTGGCGACATTTTTAAAAATGTTATACCTACAGTTAACAATTTAAATGAAAGTGAAATTGATAATTTACACACAATGATTTCAAATCCTTTTAATGAGTTGCGCACTGAATATCAAATTATAAAATACTTTACAGATAGAAATTGTTATATAGCTCCTGAAAAGTATATCATTAATGAAACTGTCGCTGAAAACACAGTTAATTCAATTGTAATGCTTGCACCAAAATCCTGTACAGTCGCGAAGGTGCCGCTTAGGGCAGTTTTCAAAAAGATTTTTGAATTACCCAATTTTTATCAATTAATTACTGAATCTCTTACTGAAGTCGACTGCCCAACTTTTGCTCAAAGTCCCATTTGGCATAAGAAAACTGCAGGCAAAAATGGTAAATTATGCTGCCCTTTTTTTTTGTATTTTGACGATTTCGAGTGTAACAATCCTTTGGGTAGCCATGCCGGCGTACATTCAATATCAGCTATATATTACCAGTTTCCAACAATGCCACCTGAATATCTATCATTGCTAGATAATGTGTTTGTCGCAATGTTATACAATACATCTTATAAAATATATGGTAATCATTTAGCATACTATGAACTTATAAAGGAATTGACATATTTAGAGGAAGAAGGTATAGATATTAGTACACCTGGAAATGGTAATGTAAAAATCTACTTTATACTTGGCATGATATTAGGGGACAATCTAGGACTAAACACAATTCTTGGATATTCGAAATCTTTTAGCAGTAACTACTATTGTAGAATATGTAAAATGCACAAGTCTGAAATGAGCAAACAGACGAAAGCAGATAATGCGTTATTGAGAGATAGGGAAAATTACCTAAATGACGTTCAAACAAATAATGTAACAGAAACGGGCGTAAGTGAATATTGTTGTTTTAATAATATTCCTAGCTTTCATGTTGTAGATAACTGTAGTGTTGATATAATGCACGATATTTTTGAAGGAGTATGTCATTACGACTTAGCTCACATTATTTTGTACTATACCAAAACATTACAGTGCTTTGATTTAGCTACATTAAATAATCGCTTAAAATTATTTGACTATTCTGTTACAGAGCTTAACGACAGGTCTGTTTGCATCAAACAGGAACATTTAGATCGATTTAAATTCAAAATGTCAGCATCAGAAATGTTGACATTTGTACACTTGTTTCCTTTATTAATCGGCGATCTAGTTCCTGATGACGACTCCGTATGGCAATTTTTGAAAACCTTATTAAATATCATTGAGATTGTTTTATGTAGCGTTATACATGCACCGACTGTAATAATGTTAGAATCTTTAATATCCGAACATCATGAATATTATATTCATCTTTTTAAAGATACATTAAAACCGAAACACCACTTGATGCTACATTACCCACATATTATTAAACAGGTGGGCTCCTTAAAGCAGTTATGGTGCATGCGATTTGAAGCTAAACATAAAACATTGAAAAATACAGCGTCTATAATAACCTCTAGAAAAAACATAGCCCTGACGTTATTAATAAAAGAACAACTAACATTTGCAAACAGACTTTTTGCTAAAAAAGGGTTAGTGCCTAGATTGGAATTAGGTAAAGTTACGTTACGAGAGTCGCATGTGAATTTCATTAATGTGAGCAAGGATACTGTTACAAATGATGTTGATTTATCTTGTCATTTTCAATGGATACGTTTCATGGGTACTAAATATAGTCCTGGAATGATAATAGTTACAACAAATGAGAACGATTTTATGTTTCACAAATTAGATTGTATTTTTCGTTCTAAATCATCTCCAGGCGTATATTTTCTATGCATTAAATTGGATTGCTCTGGTTTTAATGACCATTTACAAGCTTATTTAATTAACGGTGATACCGATGTCATGGAAATTATCAAACCTGAAAATTTGATTATTGCTCCTACTAATGCTCATGTTATTGCCACAGGCGAATCTTACTGTCGAGTTACTTACTTTTAGGATGTCTGCGATGGGAGCCCGGAGCGGGTCCCCCTCTTGTCACCGCACCCGTTGCGGGTTAGTTATATGTAAAAAGTGACTTAAAACTGAAGGAAGTTTAGCGTTAGTTTTTTTAGTTTAGCGTTTAAGTTTAGCGTTAGTTTGAAAAGATACGATTTTGTTGACGTCGAGTGTAGATAAGGTTTATTTGAGCCTCCCCTGCGGACTTAAGATTATTAGAAGTTTTGATATAATTGTTATATATTTTTTTAAATTGATGTTACCGAAGAATTTTTTGTGTAGTCATAGCTAAAAAGTAAAATGCTTAAAAAATCGGATCCTTTAAAATAATATATGCTGTTCTGTTGACGTTTAGCGTAGTTAAGGATTATTTGAACCTCCCTTGTGGACTTAGAGGTTTTGATATTATTGTTCACATTTTATAAAGATTGTTGTTGCTGAAGTATTTTTTGTGTAGTCAGTCACGCTGCTATTTATAACATCAAAACGTAAAGTTGGACTTGCTTGACCACTGTCACGGGCAGAAAACTACAATGAAGATTCTTTAGGCATGACCGCATGAAAATTAAAATACAGCGCCATCTATTTTTAACCTCTCCAGATAATTCACTAAATAGTGCTTTACTTTAATGTCCATGGTTTTTTGTATCCTTTTTCTGTAGTGTTGTGCCTGTGACAGCGGTCGGGCAAGTTCAATTTTAATCATAAATATATGTAATGCGAAGTGCCTATTTAAGTACATTAAAAAGACTTACCTGTGGTACCAGTCAGGCAGGTGCAATGGGGCAGGCGGCGCAAAGCTCTGCATAGATGGCGCCACTAGAGTTTGTCACATCTCGATTTAACTTTAAAAAATATTGTACGTTTAAAATACCGTTACAAAGTATTAAACTTTGTATCTTAGGCGAGACACTGTCGGTGAATGTTTCAAAACCATTTAAATACAAAAGGTTTTGCTTAGACAGGAGAATGTAAGTTATATTTTCGTAAACATATACTCGTCTGTTTAGCGCGATAAAATGGATCCAAATGAAAAATACGGACGTCTGACTCTGACACAGCTAAAAGCACTTTTACGGCAACGCGAGCAATCAGTAAAAGGACCGCTGTGTCCGTATTTTTCATTTGGATCCATTTTATCGCGCTAAACGAACGTGTATATGTTTACGAAAATATAACTGACACCCTCCTGTTTAAACAAAACCTATTGTATTTAAATGGCTTTGAAATATTAACCGAGAGTGTCTGGGCCTAAGATACAAAGTTTAATACTTATTATTATTTATAACGGTATTTTAAACGTACAATATTTTTTAAACATCAATCGAGATGCGACAAACTCTAGTGGCGCCACCTAGTGGCAAAGTTTGCAGCCGCCTACCCCATTTAAATAATATGTATGTAATGTCAAGTGCCTATTTAAGAGTCCCCCGTTCGCTCGACTGAAGTCTAACAGACAAACCTAGTAAACAAAAGTTCCCATTTTAAAATGGCAATACTGGAATAAGATGAAACATTTTGTACACAATGGGATACGCCATATCTAGGCCTGAAATGAGTTTCTGTTGCTGTGCTAGAAAATATAATAGAAAAAAAGAGTTTTTAAGTTTTTAAGGTCTTGTATAAAAGACATTGTCATCACTCTGTTTTCTTTATTATAATTCTAGCAGTAGAAACTAATTTCCGACCTAGATATGGCGGATCTCAAAGTTTCATGTTATTAAAGCATGTCGTTTTGAAATGATAACCAAATTACGTTTGTATGGAGAGTTAAGCGCACGGAGGACTCTTAAGTAATTTAAAACGACTTGCCTGTATGGTTGACGAAACAGTTGTTCGAAGAATAGGTGCAGCTTATATTTCGTCAACTATAACAGCGATTAGGCAAGTCTAATATTAATATTTTTTATGTAATGTCAAGTGCCTACTTTAAAATAAAGATATAAATGTATCTGATCATGTTTTTATTAATTTTTTCGTGCAACCTTTCACTCAGATATTACCAAAGAAAGTGTGGTAGTATTTACCAGATAGTATACCAATTCTAATTTGGTAAAATATACAATTCGCATCTAGTAGGAGTTACCGCACTATTTTTGGTAATATCTACAATACAAATCAGGTATATATTATCAATCGTGTTTGGTAAATAATACCAATGCAAAATTAGTAAAATATACAATTCACATCTGGTAGGAGTTACCAGACTAATTTGTGGTAATATTTACAATACAAATTGAGTAGATAATATCAGTCATGCTTGGTAAAAATTACCAATTCAAAATTGATAAAATATACAATTCACATTTGGTAGGAGTTAGCAGACTATTTTGTGGTTATATCTACAATTCAAATTGGGTAGATAATATCAGTCATGTTTGGTAAAAATTACCAATTCAAAATTGATAAAATATACAATTCACATTTGGTAGGAGTTAGCAGACTATTTTG